>SMDT01001353.1:0-96404 GCA_005392925.1 Aquilaria sinensis | reverse complement strand
AGAATTGATCCCTGGCCGAAACACCCGAATCGGAAAAAAACTAGCCAAGGACGACAAAAAGAGGCTTGTATCCTTCTTGTTTATGAACAAAGATTTATTTGCCTATGCGCCGAAAGATATGCCCGAGGTCGATCCCGGCATAATTCACCACAATCTTAAAGTACAGCCAAACGCCAGACCAGTTCGGCAGAAAAAATGAAGTCTATCAGCTCATAAGAATTCCTTCGTTAAAGCCAAAGTCAATCGCCTCATTGAGGCTGGGGTAATAAGAGAAGTAAAATACCCTGAATGACTTAGCAACGTGGTTATCGCCATGAAGGAAGGAAGCGAGAAGCTCCGAATGTGCATCGACTTCCGAAACTTAAATAATGCATGCCCAAAGGATTTTTATCCTCTGCCAGCCATAGATCAGCTGGTAGACGCAATCGCCGAATACAGGCTTCTGAGCTTCCTTGATTCCTTTAGTGGATATCATCAAATTTAGATGAACCCCGAAGATGAAGAAAAAATAGCCTTCATCACATAGACAGGCACCTACTGCTACATCAGAATGCCTTTTGGGCTTAAAAATGCAAGGGCCACCTATCAAAGGCTGATGAACAAGGTATTCGATGCCCAGATTGGAAGAAACATGGAAGTATACGTCGATGATATGATAGTCAAGAGCAAAATGCCTGGTAATCATATCACTGACCTCGCCGAAACCTTCCAATAACTTCGAGAGTACGGCATACGTCTCAATCCCGAGAAATGTGTATTCGAGGTAAGTGCAGGAAAGTTTCTTGGTTTCGTGGTATTAGAAAGGGGAATAGATGCCAACCCTGAGAAAATCAAAACCCTGCTGAATTTTCGAACACCTACATCCATCAAAGACATACAAAGGCTCACTGGAAGAATCACTTCCCTCAGTAGATTCATCTCCAGGTATGGCAACCGATGTCGGCCATTCTTCAAAGTACTCACCAAAGTCCCCAAAGGCGATGACACCTCCGGGACCCGGGCGCACCGATGGAACACAGAATGCCATAAAGCTTGGGATGAGCTTAAAAGCTACCTGACCCACCTGCCAACACTTCGGCAACCTCGGGAGGGAGAGCGTCTCATCCTCTACCTCGCAGTCACGGAAAAAGCGATGAGTTCAGTCTTAGTAAAAGAAGAATGTGGAAGGCAATGGCCAGTATATTATGTAAGCAAGTCCTTACCCGGTGCCAAGACCAGATACCCATTGCTCCAAAAGGCTATCTATGCCTTAGTACTTGCAGGCAGAAGATTGCGACCTTACTTTCAAGGGCACGCCATCACCATTCGAAGTAGTCTGCCCCTACGTGATGTGATGAAAAAAGTGGAGCATTCTGGAAGACTATCAATATGGTGCATCAAACTCGGAGAATACGACAGTACTTAGGAGCCAAGAAAGGCAATAAAGGCCCAGGCGCTGGCAGACTTCATTGCTGAAATCCCTAAAATAGAGATTGCCGAAACCACTGAGGAAGACCGAACAAGGGTTAACCCAGAATGGAGGCTCTTTGTCGATGGAGCATCAGGCGCAGAACACCATGGCCCCGGAATAGTCCTTCGGGGACCCGAAGGCATGCAAGCCACCAAGGCAATCAAATTCGGTTTTGATGTTACCAATATCATTGCCGAATATGAGGCCCTTATAGCAGGACTAAAACTGGCCAGAAAAGTTGGCATAAAAGACCTCTTGGCCGTAGTGACTCACAACTAGTAGTTCGGCAGACGAAGGGGGAATACGCGACAAAGGATCCAACCTTGGCAAAATATCAGGACCTCATGAAAAAGCTCATTGGAGAGTTTGACTCGGTACAAATAGAAAATGTACCCCGAAGCGATAATGCTTAAGCTGACTCTTTGGCCAAATCTAAGGAACCTAGTGAGGTGCTGAAGCAACCTAGCACAGAACTGATGTGCATAGTAACCTCAGGGGAAGGATGGCGAGATCCCATTAGGAAGTATCTAGCAACTTCGGAACTCCCTGAAGACCCTAAAGAGGCCGCAAAAGTACGGAAGCGCTCGGGAAGGTACTTCCTCATTGGAGAAGAACTATACAGGCAAGGGTACGCGAGCCCCCTACAAAAATGTGTAGGCGAAGATGATGTCAGAACAATACTTGAAGAAGTCCACGAAGGAGCGTGTGGCTCCCATATAGGAACAGACGCCCTTGCTGGGGTACTACTCCGCCAAGGTTACTTTTGGCCTACCTTGAGGAAAGACGCAAGGCAGTTTGTCCGAAGATGTGACAATTGCCAAAGGCACGCCAACATCCAAAAGTTACCTTCGGAAAGAATAAACTCAGCAGATTATCCTTGCCCCTTCGCCGTATGGGGCATTGACCTCATCAGACCTCTTCCAAATGCTCCCGGAGGAGTAAAGTTCTGCATAGTCGCAGTAGACTACTTCACTAAGTGGATTGAAGCGGAG
The DNA here is from genome assembly GCA_005392925.1 of Aquilaria sinensis. Classification (NCBI taxonomy): domain Eukaryota; kingdom Viridiplantae; phylum Streptophyta; class Magnoliopsida; order Malvales; family Thymelaeaceae; genus Aquilaria; species Aquilaria sinensis. Next base: position 93,962 of record SMDT01001353.1, on the reverse strand, counting down.
CCACTGGCATCAATCTCGGCAAAGGATGCCCAAAAGTTCGTATGGAAGAACATTATATGCCGATTTGGCATACCGAGGGTAATAGTGGCCGACAATGGAACTCAGTTCACAGATAGAGGTTTCCAGGAATTCGTGACCGACGTCGGCATAAAAATGCATTTTGCTCCAGTAGCCCACCCTCAAAGTAATGGGCAAGTCGAAGTATCCAACAGGACAATAAAAGATGGCTTGAAGAAAAGACTAAAAGAGGCAAAGGGGAAATGGCCAGGAGAGCTCCCAAGTGTGCTGTGGAGCTACTGTACGACTCCCCGAAGAGCTACGGGGGAAACCCCTTTCTCACTCGTATATGGGACAAAGGCCATTATCCCCATTGAGGTCATACAACCTTTGATAAGAATACAAGTATTCAATGAAGGAGGAAATAATCTCTGCTTGAGGACAAAACTAGACCTCACCGAGGAACATCGCGAAATGGCCGAACTAAGGAGAAAGGCTTTCCAACAAAGAATAGCTCACGCTGCTAACGTACGCGTAAGAAGAAAAGAAATCAAAAAAGGTGACCTTGTTCTCCGAAAGACTGAATTTGAGCCGCGAAAGCCATCACAAGGGGTACTTCGGGCAAACTGGAGTGGACCTTATTTGGTCCTTGATGAAGTCCGCCCCGGGGTCTACAAATTGGGCGATACCGAGGGAGTAGAGTTGAAAAACACTTGGCATTCAGACTCTCTGAAAAAATTCTATACTTAGACATTTTTTCAGAAGGAAAACTTGTAACTACTCCTCCCCGAAGTCATCAATAAAAATACAAGATGAATATGGTCGTGTTACTGAAGAAGGGTTCCTTAATTGTTTTTCTTTTGGAACTACACTAACTTCTGAAGAATTGTATTCGGAAGGAAGAATGGAGATTGCAGAAAAAATCTTCATTAAAAATCTCAAGGCAAAGTACAAAGGAGCAGGAAGACAACAAAGAAAAAAGAAACCTAAGACTGAGCAGGTGCATCCGACGTCTCTTCGGCGTCATCATCTTCAATTGGCTCAGTCAGAGGCACGGGCTCGGCAGGTGGAAGATTGAGAAACTCTGGCTTAGACCATGTCCCCCTGGGCTCTTTGGGAAAATCCAGAGCGGACAAGTGGGAGAGCTCGAGCTCAAGATACCGAAGAAGAACCTGATGACGCGCCAAGCAAGAGCTGTCTTGGTGAGACACCTTCGTCATCTGGTCAGACCGATCCTTCCCGGATCTGATGGCTAACAACTCGGCCGTAAGCTTAGCAATCTTCCCCTCCAGCTTTTTCTTCTTGTTGTTTTTTGCCTCCTTCTTCAAAGAGCCAACCTCGGCCTGGAGCTCGGCATTCAAAGCGAGCGCCTTCGTCAGGTTCTCGCCATCTTGAGCGTTCGTCTTCCGAAGGGCCTCGTTCTCCGAGGAGAGAGTGGCACACTTTGAGCCGAGGTTTTCGACCTTGGCTAAGAAGTTAAGAAGAAGCTCCTGCTTGCTAGCCGCGAGCTCGGCCCGAAGATTCACAATGTCCTCCTTTGCAATCTTGTTCAACTCGCCATATTTGAGGACATATTTGGCGCAGAACTCCTTCGTCTTGAGCAAAGAATCTTCGGACCAAGAACTGGACTCCGTTTGCTTTTGCGGCCTAGGCACGGAAGTATCACCTATACGGCAAAAGCTGTAGGAAAGAAGAGCCCCGAATAAGTATCAGGAGGAGATAAAAACTTAGAAGAAAATTTTCTAAGCAAAAAAAGAGAAGAGAAAACCACCTGGGCGGCATGCTCGGTCATCCTTGCCGCAAGGATCTCTTCATTAGGGCACTCGGTGACAAGCGACTGGAAGGTGGCATTGGTCATCACCCCCATCGCCATTTGGGGAGCCATCAGCTGGCTATCCTCAGAGAACAAATTCATGTCCTCTGTGAACGTCCAAAAAGGCTCCTTCGACACCTTATCCTGTGGGATCCTCCTGTCCCGAAGAGTCCTCCGACAAGCGTGAGTCTCCATCCAGGGAGCAGCAGACATGTCTTCTGCAATATCATGCCGAAGTTCCGTCAGTACATCATCCCTTAGCCAGTCATCTAAAAAATCGTAGATGCGAAAAATGCTAAGGCTTGCAGAGGAATGGCTAAGGAACCAACCTAGTGGAACTTCGGCAATGTCGTCCTCAGACTCGCCCTCCCGGACTTCGCCAGGAACATGCTTCCCTTTCCTCATTCTGCTCTCCTCGAGCTCCTGAGCAGACTTTAGGTAGGTCAAAGTCTCGGCAGTAAGAATGGGGCTTAATGCTACCCTGAGGAGGGCAGGATCTGAAGGAGGGTCCACGGGGGTTAGAGGTTGGGCAGGGGACCGATCTTCCACCTCAACCACATCTTCGGGGGGAGGAAAAGTGGTAGCCTTAACCTTCTTGGACTTAGAAGGACCGCTGGCTGTTTTCTTCCTCTTGGCAGGCGCCTTATTACGCGTTTACTCCCCCCTCTCGGCCTGCCCGAGGAAGAGGGACTTGTAAAAGTCAGCGGATTGATCGCCCATCTCTACAAAAGGATAAAATATCAGTGTTAGTCCAAAAGGAAAACAGATATCAAACCCTGAAAAGTGACTTACTCTCGGCAAAAGTCTCATATGAAATTTCACCCCGAAGGAGCATGACCATCCAAGCCTTCTTCCCCGGAAGAACGGGCACGGGCATGACGGGGTCACTCTTGTGCGCATTCACCACTCTCAGTTCCCGAAGGACCTCCTCGTTCATGAGGTCCCACTTGATGGAAAAGGGTAGAATGAACGTAGAGGGACCTCGGGGTCCCAGTCTACCACAGCCCGAATAAGTCTATCGAACTTATCGAACTCGGCAAACAACACTGGAGTTAGGAGCTTCCGAGGATTGATGACGTCAATCTTCAGGGTCCCCGAAGCCCATCTGATCGGCACATGGCTCCAAAACTCGGGGACTCGAAGAAAGAAAAACTTCTTCTGCCACCCTCGCCAGCTGTCCCTGTTGTCGAAGGTAAAGGTAAACTTCTTACTCCCGGACCCTCGGGGAAGCAGGAAGTAAAAGCCGCCCTTCGGGACCGGGTGGAGTTTGTAATACTGCATGAAGAAAAGAAAGTGGGGGTTTACCTTAAACACCCCACACATGTAGAGAAAAGAGTTGAAGTAAGAGTAAAAATTTGGGGGACTTGGTTCATGGCAATCCCGTGGAACTTACAAAATTCGCATATCACATGATGGGGAGGATATCGAAGACCGGCTTTCAGTTGAGCTCGGTAAATGGTAACCTCATCCGAATGAGCCATGAAACCGTACGAACCCCTAATAGGTAACCTCGGGACGACATAAGAAGGAAGGTAATATTTGGCCACCCACTTCCTCATCTTTTCCGAAGTGGTGGAACAAGCGTGAGAATCGAGAGGAAGGAAGTTTTCTGGGAGAGGCCAGATAGTCATCAACGGGGTTAGATTCGACATTTTTTTAAAAAGGGAAGAAGGGAATAAAAGTGCTTCGAAAAAGCAACCTTCGAAGGAAAAGCACTACAAAAGGGAACACCCACCCAAAGCTCTGCCAAAGTCGGAGTTCCTGAATGCTGCCATGAAAGTTGCCGGAAATCGCTCCACCGTAGAAACCGCCGCTGGAAAAAGGAAAAAGACAAGAGAAGGGTCTAGAGCAGATGAGAGCTAAAGCAAAGAGTGAGGCAAAAATGAGATGGAAGGTGCTTATATAGACCGAAGGAGGGTAAACGAAACGTCATCATTATTATCCCTCGAAGATGCAATGGCCTCATTATTACTTCATGAAGGCGAAGAGGCACAGTTAGCATGACCGATGTAACTATTTCACCATCTACAAGTGGCCACGTGTCAGCCAACGCGAAAACCTAGGGCACACCCCTCTGACATCGTGAAAACCCAGGCACGGCTATCCATAACTGACATGTCTGACTAAATGATGCGACAGTTCACAAACCCGCAGCAGAAAAAATGAAAACAAAAGCTACACGTGCCCTGAGGTCACCCAAAGAACTAGGGAAGGGTACCTCGGCTATGAAAGGATGTCTTCTGGAGAAGAGCAACTTCTTGAGTGGAGCTCCGACCACGAGCTCAGCAAAAAAGCCTTCCCGGAAGCATAAAGCCGAAGTCTCCGCTTCGACTTCCCGGGAGGGGGCATGTGATAGCCGAGGTGCCCATCACCCTCCGAACCCATAGGTTCGGACAAAGCACCAACCTCGGAGGAGAAACCACCCGCCACGGAAAGAAGGATGTTCGACCTCCCAAATCCGACCTCGGCAATTCTCCCTTCCAGGAAACGACAGTGCCAGCCTCGGGGGGACGATTAAGCCATCCTCAGAAGTGGGGGTGTCCCTGAGGAAGATCACCCTCGGGAAATATACTCCTGCGATACTAAAGAAACCTCGGAAGACGAGTCCTTCTCCGAAGAGGTCTCTTCCACCAAAAGGGACCTCGAGAGTACGACATGAGCAATTAAGGAGCCTCTGACACATCCCTGACACGCCGCTCCCAGACACGTTCTGACACGCCGCTTGCAGGGACACTCTTGCACGCCACTCTCGGGTCACCTAGGCTCCTAGCCTGGCGGCCTATGATCGGCTGAGTGACCCCCTATTCCCCGAAGACGTGGACCGCATCCCACCGAACACGTGTCACGATCTGGGCCGGCCACATGAAGAGGACTACTACTGTTCGCTCCTCTATAAACACTCGGAAAACACCCCAGGTAAAGGAGGTCTTTCAAACACTAGAGGCCATACTTCTCCACTATCTATCACCTATTTATCTCCTAAATACTGACTTGGGCGTCGGAGGCTGCTCCCCGGAAACATACTCCAAGGACCTCTTAACCTCTATTTTCTAGACATTTCAGGCACCCTCCCCTGGGAAACCTCCTCCTGAAGCACTCTCCTCCACCGGAAGTCCCCCTTGCTCCTATCATGTCACATGGCGAAACTACCTTCGGCGACCAACTTGTATCCTCACCGACGGCTGTACAACCTTGACAGGGATAATGGCCTCTGCACTGAAGATGAGTGAAAAAGGTGTCTTACCTGTGGCTTTTCGGGGAGTTGCACGATAGCTCCATAGCACACTTAGCAGCTCTCTTGGCCATTTTCCCTTAGCTTCCTTTAACCTCTTTTTCAGGCCATCTTTTATTGTCCTATTGGACACTTCAACTTGCCCATTGCTCTGAGGGTGGGCCACTGGGGCGAAGTGTAGTTTTATGCCAAGGTTGCCTGTAAACTCCTGGAACACTTGGTCAGTGAATTGGGTACCATTATCGACTACTATAACCCTCGGCACGCCAAATCTGCATATGATGTTTTTCCAGATGAATTTTTGTATGTCCTTTAATGAGATTGCTGCTAAAGGCTCTACCTCAATCCAGTTGGTGAAGTAGTCTACCGCGACCACGTAGAACTTCACTCCTCCAGGAGCTGTTGGGAGAGGTCCAATGAGCTCAATTCCCCATACAACGAAGGGACAAGGGTAGTTTTCCAAAGTTATCTTTTCCGAGGGTAGCCTCTGGATGTTAACATGTCTTTGGCAATTGTCACATTTCCCGACAAATTGCCTCGCTTCCTTCCTCAGGCTGGGCCAAAACTATCCTTGGCGAAGTAGTACCCCAGCAAGGGTGTCTGTTCCTATGTGGGAACCACATGCCCCTTCATGGACTTCTTTAAGGATTGTCTGAACATCCTCTTCATTGACACACCTCTGTAGGGGATTTGCATACCCTTGTCATTATAACTCATCTCCGATCAGGAAATATCTTCCTGAACTCTTCTAGACTTTTGCGGCTTCAAGGGGATATTCGGGAAGCTCCGAAGTCGTAAGGTACCTCTTAATTGGATTTTTCCACCCTTGGCCAAAGGTTGTCATGGACATTATTGCTATACTTGGCTAGCTCATCACCTCGGTGGATTCCTTGGACTTAGCCAAAGTATCTGCTTCCGCATTATCTCGACGAGGTATGTTTTCTATATGTACCGTGTCGAACTCTCCGATGAGATTTTTGACAAGGTCGTAGTATTTTGCCAAGGTTGGGTCCTTCACAGCGTAATCCCCTGCCATTTTTTGGACCACTAGTTGTGATTCGCCGTGGGCCTTTAAATTCCTCACACCAATTTTTCTTGCCTGCTGTAAGCCTGCTATGAAGGCCTCATATTCAGCGAAATTATTGGTGACGTTGAATCCGAATTTGATAGCTTTTATAGCTTCCATTTCTTCGGGGCCGCGGAGGATTACTCCTGCCCCCTGATGTTCGGTACCTAAGGCGCCATCAACGAATAGTGTCCATTCAGGCTCATTATTTTCCAGGTCATCCTAGCTACCTTCAGTTTCAGGAACCTCAGTGATGAAGTCTACCAGTGCTTGGGCTTTTATTGCCTTTCTCGGTTCATAGGAGATGTCATATTCACCTAGGTCGATGCACCACCTTGATAGTATTCCTGAATGATCCACATTTTTCATGACATCTCACAAAGGTAGATTACTTCGGACAAGAATAGGATGCCCTTGAAAGTAAGGCCGCAGCCTTCTACTCGACAGTATCAAGGCGTAAATCGCCTTCTGGAGTAAGGGGTACCTGACTTCGGCACCATGTAAGGACTTACTTACATAATATACTGGCCATTACCTTCCTTCTTCTTCCTTTACGAGCACTGAACTTACCGCCTTTTCAGTGACGGTGAGGTAAAGGATAAGGGGCTCTGCTTCCTAAGGTTGCCGAAGTGTCAACAGACGGGTTAGGTAATCTTTGAGCTCTTCCCAAACTTTTTGGCAATCTTCGTTCCAAAGGTGTGCCTCGGTACCAAAGTTACCTTCATTTTTTTCTGCTTTGGTGAGCACTTTGAAGAATGGTTGACACCGATCCCCATATCTAGAGATGAATCTACTAACAGAAATGATTCTTCCGGTGAGCCTCTACACATCCTTGGTGGTCTTGGGAGTTCAGAATCCTAATAGGGCCTTGACCTTTTCTGGGTTGGTGTCAATACCCCTCTCTAACACCATATATCCGAGGAACTTGCCCGCATTTACCCCAAATATGCACTTCTCTGGGTTAAGGCGGACTCCGAATTCCCGAAGTCGGTGAAATGTTTCTTCTAAGTCTATGATATGACTACTAGACAGTTTGCTTTTAACTATCATATCATCTACGTAGACTTCCATGCTCCCGATTTGGGAGTCAAAGACCCTGTTCATCAACCTTTGGTACGTGGCCCTTGCATTCTTAACCCTGAAAGGCATTCTAATATAGCATTAGGTACCCACTTCGGTCATGAAGGCAATTTTCTCCTCGTATTTGGGATCCATGCAAATTCGGTAATATGCACTGAATGCGTCGAGGAAGCTAAAGAGGCCATATTCGGCAGTTGAGTCCACCAATTGGTCTATTGGCAACAAAGGATATGAATCCTTGGGGCAAGCATCATTCACGTTTCGAAAGTCAATGCACATTCAGATTTGTCACTCCCTTCCTTCGTTGCGATAACAATGTTACTAAGCCATTTGGGATATTTTACCTCCTTTATTGTGCCTACCTCTATCAACCGTTGGGCTTCGGCCGACGAAGTTGTTCTTATAAGCCGAGAGGCTTCTTTTTTTTTGGCGAACAGGCTTCACGTCAGGGCATAACTTAAGACTATGTTGGATTATTTGAAGGTCTACCCCAGGCATGTTCTTCAGCAAGTAGGCAAACAAATATTTGTTCATTAAAAAGAAAGATACAAGCCTTTGCTTGTCACCTTCGGCCAGCTGTTTACCTACACGAGTACTTCAGCCTAGGACAAGTTCTACATTCTCAGTTTCAATTTACTATGTGTCACTTTTCTCTCCTTCTGTAGCCTTTTCGGCCGGTATGCCCCTCTCTTCTAAGGTCTGCATGTGCACTTTCATTGGGCTCTACCTCGCCCTCACAAAGACCTTCCTGACTTCGGTTTGATCAATAAATATCTCTACGTCCCCTTCCTTCGCTGTAAAGGTAACCGTCAAGAATTTCACATCTGAGCGGATGTGAAGAATCCCCTGAGTTTGCCTTCCAAGGATGGCATTGTACGAAGAGGGGACGTCAATGACTATGAACCTAGTCAAGGTGGAGGCAAAGAGCTCTTCGTTGCTTTGAACAGAAGTTCCCCTTAACATCAGAGGTAAGTCTATCCACCCAAGGATAGGGAGTTCGGATAGACCTACCCTGAATGTAGGGGAGGTGACAGGTTTGAGGTCAATTCTTCTAATGCCCAAGTTTGGTAGTAGATAGGAGAATAGGACATCGGCGTTGGAACCATCATCAAGGAAGACCCTTTTGACGTCCCAACTCCCTATTCTTGCCTGCTGAGAAGTGGGTCGTCGTGAGGGAATACCACGGTAGACCCATTTTTCCGAACAAGCTTGTTTGACAAGTTACCGAATCCCATATTTGAGATTTCCCTTATTTTTCTCTTTCTCTCGGCTGAGCGTATCCCAGTGGTGATTGTTTAGATTACTCCCGTTAGAGGTGGTGGATTTTTCGGGGACTTCGGTTCCGACTTCTGTCAGAATCATAGTCCTCCTCTTATTTTCTATTTTCTTCCTTCCTTCCTTTATGGTAGGGCATTCGCAGGTATCGCCGAAGTTGGCCTTGCTTGATCAAAGATTCGATATACTTCCTCAGCTGGAAGCAATCCTCAGTGTCATGCCCATGATCCCGATGGAACTGACAGTACTTCTTTATATTTTTCTTATTTTCTGAGGTCATGCCCTTCGGCCGTTGGATCTGGGTGCCTTGCCTTTCCATTGCTAGCAGTATGTTCATTCTCGTGGTGTTCAAGGGGGTCCACGTCTTTGGCTTCTTCCCCCTCTGCTTCTGAGGTCTCCCTCCACCTTCGGTTGGATACCGAGGCTGGCTGCTTTGTCCTTCAGGGCGAGTGTGGTCAGACTTTGGCCCCCTATCCTAAGCTCCTCAGCCATCATGTGTTGTTCCGCCTTTCGATAGAATTCTCTGAGGGTGTCCCGGGGGGTCTTTAGAGAACTCGTAGAAGAGTTGTGAGTCTCTCTGAAGTCCCCTTATCATAGTGAGGATGCGTATTTCGGGATGGAAGTCCAGCACACTCAGGGCCTCACAATTGAACCTTTCAACATAGTTACGAATGGGCTCCCCATTCCTTTGCACTAAGTCGAACATCTGAACGGGCATCTTCGCCATCAGCCTGGTACCGATAAACTACTGCACGAATGCTGTGGATAGCTGTTGGAAACTCATTATAGTTCCAGGGGTGAGGGAGTTGTACCACGCAGTTGCCGAGCTGGAGTGGGTGACCTCAAAGCACTTGCAAAGGGTGGCGTCATCGGCACCGTGTAGCACCATGCTACACCTGTACCTGGTTAGGTGGGCTTAAGGGTCATTACGACCATCATAGGTTTCCAAGCGAGGCACCTAAAAATCGCTTGGCATTGGTGCTTCCACTACCGTTCAGACGAAGGGTGACTCTTCTTCGATGAAGGTCTCAGATAACCTTGACCAGACAGGCTTTCAAGCGATCTGCCTCTCTACTTTTTCCAACCTCTCTAGGATCTTCTCCATGAAGGTTGTGGCAGTACTGTCTCTTCCCGTCCCCTGGTTGCCTCCGGCAATGGGGAACGACGTCTTCTTTTCAGGGAGTAACTTCACCGGCGAGGGGATAGAGACTTCCCATTCAGTGATGGACTTCACCAGTGGGAAGTTTTTGGGCCTTTTGATGTCGTTTCTTTGGCATGACATATTTGGGGGAGTGCGTCCTCTATTGAGGACTCATCATGAAAGTCTCTACTTCCTGAACTCCGGTGGGTAGACTTAGGTCTCCTCTCCCGGAGGGCAACAGGTGAGGAGGCCCTTCGGCCCGAAGGTGGTTAAGACCACCCCTGGTCCAGCTGCTGTGTCATCTCAGCCACAATGGAGCACTGAAAATCCCTTGAAAAGTCCATCGTGACGGTGACAAGGACATTCATCCTCAGGCAAAGAAGTCTCTATGGTGGGTTGTTCGATCGCCGGTTGAGTTTCCGGCATGGACAGGGACTTCGGGAGCCCTTTGTCCTTAGAACGTTGAGTCTCAACAACGGTGACTTGGGAGTAAGTTCCAACAGACGGCGCCAAATGATGCCCGTCGGCATCTTCATTGTGTAACATGGTGAGCCTGAGGTAGGAACTTTTAGTATGGAGGTGTCTGGACGGGGGAATTCCAGTGTGAAGGTGGCTGCAAGACTCGGGAAAACAAGGGTTAGAGACTCCTCGGAGTGTGTTTCCGAGGGGCCGGGGCCTCCTCCGACGCCTTAGTCAGTATTTGTGAGAACCAAAGGTGGAATAGCAAGAGAGGAGAGCAGAAGATAGCACGAGTTCTCTACCCTTGTTTCACTAAAGTCCTATACAAGTATTTATAGGAGGGCGTACAGAGAAGGCCATTTGGCATAGCCCATTTTGATCATGACACGTGTGTGGTCAAATGTGGTTCATACCTTTGGAGATGGGTATCTCCAGTTGTTTGTAGGCCGTTTTGGCCAGAGGTCAGGGGCATGTGCGAGGGCTATGTCAGAGGTTCCTTCACTGTGTGGAAGGCCTCTGTGTTAGAGGCTCTTCAACCATATTTGTCATACCTCCCAGACCTCTTTGAGGAAGTAGACTCTTTCGGGATATGAGACTCCTTCAGGAATGGAAGTCCCCTTCGGGGAGGTCCTTTCGCTGGGTGATGCTCCTTTGGGAGGCGCTATCCCTTGCTGAGGATGGAGATACACTCTCCCGAAGTTGGTGGGCTCAAATATCTAATGGTGGTAGTATGTATATTTTCTCGAGGTCGGTTTAGCCAATCCTGGGGATGGTTGTTAGTAACGAAGGTCGAGGCCAGGTACCTTCCGAGGATGGTGTTAGCCTTCTTTTCCTGAGGTTGGTCATATATGTTATCCGAGGGTGGTGCTCGTCGAGCAAGCTTGGGAATCCTTCAGGGGTAATAGCCCTTCGGCTATCACTTTGTAACCTTATAGTTTTGTCCATAAGTTACTTGAAAAACAAGCAATGTATTAATGATTTCTTAAGGACCAAAACTATCATTGTATGCATCACTTAAGGGACTGTATATTGAATGCTTTTCACTTTATAAATCATACACTATGCCGAAACTTAAAGCATATAAGTTTAAGTCTTTATGCTGTAATTTTCCCATTTTGTGAAAAAAGTTACATTTCGACCCCCACCCTCAAAATTTTGTTCCTCCAAAAAGGTCTTTAGCTTGGGCACTCCTCTAGATACTTTTCCAATATTTCTTTCTCAATTTTCCAGGTTAGTTTTCTTTTAGAATGGTGTGGCCATTATACTTTAACCATGGGAATTAGTTTGTTGCCTAGCCTTCTGGTATCTGATGGCCTTTGGCATCATCGTTGTGCAACATGGTGAGCCTGGAGCACGAGCTTCCGGCGAGAGGATGCCTGGATAAGGAACCTCCGGCAGGAGAAGGACTACATGGACTCAGAAAAGCAAGGGTTAGGAGCTCCCCGGAATATTTTTTGGGGGGAGGAGTCTCCGACGCCCAAGTTAGTGTTTGAAGGTGGAGAGTAAGTAAGGAGCAGAGAGATTCTTCCTTGGAGTCGGGATCCCTTTACCTAGGGCGCTTCCCCGAATATTTATAGGGAGATGAATAGGAGAAGTTCGTTTGCCACAGTTTGCCCAGATCATGACACGTGTTCAGTCGGATGCCGTTCGTACCTTCGGGGAGAGGGGCAGCTTCTTGTCGACCATAGGCCGCCTGGCCAAGAGCCTAGGTCATACAAGGGCGGCGTGTCAGAGCATATCTGTGTTGGGTTTCGGGAGCCAAACAGCACAGCGGAATTTAACCAAAACCCTCCAGGATCCAAGTGAAATGGCGTAAACCGGGTGTTTGAAAATTTCATACCTAATTTTCGGCTGAGATCTCTCACTCAACTATAGAGTCGAATCAAAAAACCTGAACAGTTGACGTGTTCAGGCTCTCTATGGTATCCACACGAGCCTCTCGGGATCACCACGCTTCCACCACGTCCCGGCAGATGCATTTCTCTTGCACTCGCAGTGCTAGCTTGCGTCCTCCAAGGAATTGCAAGAGAAGAGTGCGGCTGTCCTTTTGATTTCATCCTTTTGGAGGCTAGGGCAAGGAGACCTGTGAATTTCTCACTATAAGTTGTATTTATAGTGAGACTCAACTTCCAAACCTAATGGGTTTCAAAGCCCTAATCCAATTAGGATTTAATTTCGGGCTTAATAATGGCTCAACTCCTGGGCCCATTATTAATACGAAATTAAAGTGAAACCATAACCCAAATAATTAGCCCATGCACTCTAATAATCCAAATAGCTCTATGTGTGTGACCCAATAGGCTCTTGCCACATTGGCAATGATCATAAATCACATTTATGATCATAAGCAATGAGTGGTGTCTAGCAACACATCATTGCTACCCAAGTGACAAGATTGTCGGTGATTCGACTAAACCTTTATGATCATCATTCGATATATGCCATTGTCCCTTTGTCCAAGATATCAAGACTAAGCACGAGACATGGAATGTGTCACTCTCGTATAGCCCAATCTTTGGTTTCTTGATTACTGAGTAGACTAACTTAAACTGATGACATTGATATCGTATATCAACTCATCGGAGCATGGCCATGCATTTTCTAAGTCTCACTCTATCAAGGGGCCCGAAGATATCACTCCTGTTACATAGGAGGGACAAATCCCATCTTGATCATACAAATCCCTCCGCATGATATGTGACATACCCAATGACCTCCTTCAAGTTCACTCAGTTACGAGCAACAAAAGAAAGTATCAAAGTATGTGACTCACATGTAGGTAACCTTGATGACTTTAGGTCAAAGGACCTATACATGATCACTACGAGAATCACTTGTGACACTCATATAATGATCCATGTAGCATTCTCTTGGTGGGTAGGTCTAGTACACAAGTTCTCCAACTTGTACCAATATGTAGACTATATATCTTATATTAGTCTCCACATATGCTAGTCTTTATGTATTATTACAACCCGCTCCATGTGAGAATCACTTATTGTTAGTGTTGTGCCCAAAAGCCAATCATGAGATGATTGTATTTTTGCACATTGAGTCATGATATTTTATTAAGGCATTAATCCAGCAATTATGTTTGTTGTTTTGTTTCTGCGTAACTTAATAAACATAATTGTAACCCTAGAATAATGATATTCTTAAATGTCCCTGGTCTAGTATTATTGTGGAGCGGGTTACAATAATACATAACGACTAGCATATGTGGAGACTAATATGAGATATGTAGTCTACATATGGGTACAAGTTGGAGAACTTGTGTACTGGACCGACCCACCATGAGAACACTACATGGATCGTTATATGAGTGTCATAAGTGATTCTCATAGTGATCATGGTATATGTAGTCCTTTGACCTAAGATCATCAAGGTTCCCTACATGTGAGTCACATACTTTGATACTTTCCTTTGTTGCTCGTAACTGAGTGAACTTGAAGGAGGTCATTGGGTATGTCACATATCATGCGGAGGGATTTGTATGATCAAGATGGGATTTGTCCCTCCTATGTAATGGGAGTGATATCTTCGGGCCCCTTGATAGAGTGAGACTTAGAAAATGCATGGCCATGCTCGGATGAGTTGATATGCGATATCAATGTCATCAGTTTAAGTTAGTCTACTCGGTAATCAAGAAACCAAAGATTGGGCTATACGAGAGTGACACATTCCATGTCTCGTGCTTAGTCTTGATATCTTGGACAAAGGGACAATGGCATATATGGGTGATGATCATAAAGGTATAGTCGAATCGTCAACAATCTTGTCACTTGGGTAGCAATGATGTGTTGCTAGACACCGCTCATTACTTGTGGTCATAAATGTGATTTATGATCATTGCCAACGTGATAAGAGCCTATTGGGTCGCACACATAGAGCAATTTGGATCATTAGAGTGCATGGGCTAATTATTTGGGTTATGGTTTCACTTTAATTTCATATTAATAATGGGCCCAAGAGTTGAGCCATTATTAAGCCCGAAATTAAATCCTAATTAGATTAGGGCTTTGAAACCCATTAGGCCTGGAAGTTGAGTCTCACTATAAATACAACTTTTAAGTGAGAAATTCGCAGGTCTCCTTGCCCTAGCCTCCCAAAAGGACAGCCGCACTCTTCTCTTGCAATTCCTTGGAGGACGCAAGCTAGCACTGCGAGCGCAAGAGAAACGCATCTACCGGGACGTGGTGGAAGCGTGGTGATCCCGAGAGGCTCGTGTGGATACCATAGAGAGCCTGAACACGTTAACTGTTCAGGTTTTGTGATTCGACTCTACAGTTGAGTGAGAGATCTCAATCGAAAATTAGGTATGAAAATTTTCGAACACCCGGTTTACCCCGTTTCACTTGGATCCTCGAAGGTTTCGGTTAAATTTCGCTGCGCTGTTTGGCTCGCGAAACCCAACACTTATGACACTCATATAACGATCCATGAAGTGTTCTCATGGTGGGTCGGTCCAGTACACAAGTTCTTCAACTTGTACCCATATGTAGACTACATATCTCATATTAGTCTCCACATATGCTAGTCATTATGTATTATTGCAACCCGATCCACAATAATACTAGACTAGGGACATTTAAGAATATCATTATTCTAGGGTTACAATTGTGTTTATTACGTTACGCAGAAACAAAACAACAAACAAAATTACTGGATTAATGACTAAATAAAATATCATGACTCAATGTGCAAAAATACAATCATCTAATGATTGGCTTTTTGCGCACAACACTAACAGTCTAACGGCAGCGTGTCGGGGGCTATACGAGTACGGCGTGTCAGAGACAGCTTAACCGTTTTATCGTACACCCACGTGGCCTTTTCAGGGGATCGAACTCCTTCAGGGTACAGAGCTCATTCGGGGAGGTGAGTTGCTCTGGAGGGAGGTCCCTTGTTTGTACGAGGCACCTTCGATTGGGCTTTCCCAAGGTCAGGCTCGGGTACCTGTTGTGGCACTTCGTGAGCGCACCTCGAGGGTGGCCCAGAGAGTATTCAGAGGTGGTTTTGGCCATGTGAGGATGGCGCAAGGTCACCTTCGGGAAAGGCGGTGACCCCTTCTGACCGAAGTTGGTCCCATAGGTTTCCTGAGTGGTAGCGCCTATCCGGCTTGTCCGAGGGTGCTGTGGCTCTCTATTTGCTGGGGTTTTATCGTCTCTGCTTCGACCGGAGGTGGCACGCATGTATGAAGACCTTCGGGGGTGATAGCCCTTCGGCTATCACATGCCCCCCCTTCAGAAAATTGAAGACATTTCTTTCGGTTGGTGGAGTTCCGGGAGCCCTTTTTGTGGCAAGCGATGCTTGGTCTTCTTGCCACGATGGGCTTCCATCCGAAGTCTTCTTCTTCCCAGGCGGGAACTATGGCGAACTAAGGCACCCTACCGAGGTAGTTCCCCTAATGCTTGAGTGGTGTCCCGGGCTCTTCCATCGAGGTCACTGTCTAAGGCGCGTACTCCCACTAATTTTTCTTTCAGTGAATCGTTTCATCTTCCCTTATATATGGGCACGTTACTTTGGGTAGGGTTATATAGGTTTGCCAATTGTCAGGGTCGTGCCCTCGTTTCTCGTGTTGGCTTACACGTGGCTGCTAATGGGTGGCGAATGGTTACGTCAATTACATCGATTACGTCTCTTCGCCTTCGAGGAGCAATAATGATGACGTTTCGCCTGCCCTCTTCGGCCTATATAAACACTTCTTACCTCAGACCTTCACACTCTTTTCCTTTGCTTTTGTTTACTCTAGAACTCCCTCTTGTCTTCTTTCCCCTTCCGGTGGCAGTTCTAGCGGCGGAGCGATTTCCAGCAACCCTTCACGACGGCATCCAGGAATCCAGATTTCAGAAAAACTTTTGGTGGGTCTTTCTTTCCAAAGTTCTTCCTTCCTTCCGAAGTCATTTGTTCTGAAGTTTTGTTTTTCTGAAGTCTTTAGATTCTCTTTGTTTATTTTTCCCGAGGTTGCCACTCTTCTCTTTGAGAAATGTCGACCCAGCTCCACTGATGACCGTCCATCCTATTCCTGAAAGCTTTCTCCCCCTTGAGTCTCATCCATGCTGCACTACTTCAGAGAAAATGACGAAGTGGGTAGCAAAATTCTATCTCTCTAGTTACGCCGTCCCGAGGTTACCTATCTCAGGCACGTAAGTTACATGGCGAGTTCTGGTGAGGTCACCATTTACCGAGCCTAGCTGAAGGCCGATCTTCGATATCCTTCCCGGCGAATGGTGTGTGAGTTCTGCAGGTTTCATGGGATTGCCATGAGCCAACTTCCTCCCAACCCTTATTCTTATTTCAATGTCTTTCTTTGCATGTGTGGGGTTTTTAAGATAAAGCCCCATTTTCTTTTCTTCATGCAATACTATAAGCTCCACCCGGTCCCAAATGGTGGCTTCTACTTCTTGCTTCCCCGAGGGTCCGGGAGCAAGAAATTCATCTTCACCTTCTGGATGAAGAATAGCTGGCAAGGGTGGCAGAAAAAGTTCTTCTTTCTGTCAGTTCCCGAAAGATGGAGCTACATTCTGACCGCATGGGCTTCAGGGGTGCTGAAGACTGATGTGGTTGACCCTCGAAAGCTGCTGACCTCGGGGTTGGCCACGGAGTTTGACTAGTTTGACCGGAACCTTCGGGCAGTTGCGGATTAGGACCACAAGGTTCCTCCGTGTTCCTTGTACCCCTTTCCCATTAAGTGGGACCTTATGTCCGAAGAGGTCCTTCAGGAATTGGGGGTAATCGACGAGCACAAATTCAACTTGAACCTACCTGTGCCTGTTCTCGCGGGGAAAAAGGCATGGTTGGTGATGCTTCTTCGGGCCAAGATCTCGTATGAGGCTTTTTCTGAGAGTAAGTTATCTTCCAGGTTTTGCTACCTGTATTCCTTTTGGACTTACATTGATGTTTTTTCCTTATGTAGAGATGGGCGATCAATCTGTGGAGTTTTACAAGTCCCTTTTTCTCAGCTAGGCCGAGAAGGGGAAGCAGATGTGGAGGAAGGCACCTGCGAAGAGGGAGATGACTATCGGGGGCCATCGAAGGCGAAGAAAGCCAAGGCAGACGTCCTTCCTCCTCCCCCTGAAGACGTCGTTGAAGTGCAGGACCAGTCGCCTACCCATTCTCCTGCCCATGCCGATCCACCTTCAGATCCTGCCACCCTTGAGACAACTCTGAGTCTGGATACTGCCACTGTGACCTTGGTCAAAAGGACTTTGGCTCAAGAGCTCGAGGAGAGCAGGAGAAGGAAGGGCAAGAACATTCCCAGCGAAGTCCGTGAAGTGGGCAAGACCGAGGACATCGTCACCAAGGTTCCACCAGGTTCGTTCCTTAGCCGTTCCTCTATGAATCTTAGTGTTTTTGGTATCTACAATCTTATAGATGAATGGCTAAGGGATAACGTACTGATGGAACTTCGGTGTGATCTTGCATAGGAGGTGACACCTGCTCCATGGGTAGAAGCTCATGCTCGAAAGAGGGCCCTTTGGGATGGCCATATCCCAAAGGACAAAGTACCGAGGGAGCCCTTCTGGTCTTTCATGAAGGAAATGAATTTGTTCTCCGAGGATAGCCAGTTAATGGCTCCCCAGATGGCGAAGGAAGTGCTAACGAACGCCACCTTCTTACCGCTCATCGACGAATGCCCGAATGAGGAGATCCTCGTGGCGAGGATGAGCGAACACGCCGCCCAAGTAGATTTCTTCTCTCCTTCTTTGGGGACTTAGAAAAATTTTCTTCTGAGTTTTCGTTGTCTTTTGACCCTTACTCGAGGCTTTCTTTTCTGCAGCTCCTGGCGTACAGCGGATATTTTTGAGCTTGGGCGGCAAAGCAGACTGAGGCTTATTTTCGATCCGAGAATTATCTAAGCAGGGCGAAGGAATCTTGGGACCGAGCTTCGGGAGAGCAAGAAGGACCTCTTTCTCGACTTTTCGGCCAAGTTTAAGGACCTCGCCGCAAACTGTGTTGTTCTATCTTTGGAGAATGAAGCCCTTCGGAGGAAAAAGGTAGAAGACGCTAAGAACCTTGCGAAGGCGCTTACTTTGAACGCTGATCTCCAAGCCGAGGTCGATTTATTGAAGAAAGAGGCCAAGAAAAAGAAGAAGAAGAAACTCGAGAGGAAGGTTGCTGAGCTTACAGCCGAACTGTCAACTTTGAGTGCCGAGAAGGACCAGTCCGACCAGATGATGAAAGTGTCTTATCAAGACAGTTTCTGTTTGATGCGGCATCAAGTCCTTTCTTGGCACCCTAAACTTGACCTCTCCTTTCTAGCCGCTTTGGATTTTCCCAAGGAGCCCAGGTGGATGTGGTCGAAGCTGGAGTTCCTCAACCTCCCTCCTGTTGTGCCCACGCCTCTAGATGCTTCTATCCAAGAGAAAGATACCAACGCCAAGGAGGTACTGGATGCTCCGGCTCAGTAATAGGCTTTTTCTTCTTTCTTTTTCTTGTAATCTGCTCTCTTGCAATGTTGCCTTAAAACTATAAATGAAATTTTTTTTCGAAGTTCCCATTCTTTCCTCCGATCATCACTCTTCGGAAGTTTGTATAATTCTATGAGCGCATTTTTGACAAA
Organism: Aquilaria sinensis; assembly: GCA_005392925.1. Taxonomy (NCBI): domain Eukaryota; kingdom Viridiplantae; phylum Streptophyta; class Magnoliopsida; order Malvales; family Thymelaeaceae; genus Aquilaria; species Aquilaria sinensis. The sequence continues at coordinate 75,336 of SMDT01001353.1, read as the reverse complement.
CATCCACGTCCGAAACTATGCCTTTGAGAAGCTTCGTACTGTTCTTCCTTTAGCAAGATTTTTCCAATATGTGGACCATTTTCACTTTTCCGAACATATTCCGCGTAGTTTTAGGCTTTGCTAAGGAACTAGCACCTTCGGGAAAAAAATTTAAAAAGTCAATGTGCTAGAAGCCCATTTTCTCAATGTGACCATATTCGGTTTCTAAACCATGTTTGGTGACACGCATGCTTTTATTTACTGGTGATTTTGGGGAGAAGTAATCACAAGCTTTTCTTTAGAAAAAATGTCTAACTGTAGAATTTTTTCAAAGAACCTGAATGCCAAATGTTTTTCAACTCTACTCCCTCGACATCGCCTAATTTGTAGACCCCTGGGCAGATTTCGTCGAGGACTAGATAAGGTCCGCCCCAGTTTGCCCGAAGTACCCCATTTGATGGCATTTGTGGCTCGAATTTTGCCTTTCGGAGGACGAGGTCCCCCTTCATGATTTCTTTTTTCTTCACATGCAAGTTCGTAACGTTGGCTATTCTTTGTTGAAAATCTTTCCTCCTGAGTTCGGCCATTTCCCGGTGTTCTTCGATAAAGTCTAGTTTTTCCCTCAAGCCAAGGTTGTTTCCTCCTTCGTTGAACACCTGTATTCTTACTGAAGGCTGTATGACCTCAATGGGAATAATGGCTTCTGTACCGAACACGAGCGACAAAGGAGTTTCTCCTGTGGCCCTTCGGGGAATTGTACGATAGCTCCATAGTACACTTGGGAGCTCCCCTCACCATTTCCTCTTTGCCTCCTTTAGCCTATTCTTCAAGCCATCTTTTATTGTCCTATTGGACACCTCGACTTGCCCATTACTTTGAGGATGGGCTATCAGGGCGAAATGTAGTTTTATGCCGAGGTTAGCCACGAATTCTTGGAACCCATTGTCAGTAAACTGGGTACCATTGTCGGCCATTATTACCCTTGGAATGCCAAATCGGCATATGATGTTCTTCCAAATGAACTTTTGGGTATCATTTGCCGAGATCGATGCCAAAGGCTCCACTTCGATCCACTTAGTGAAGTAGTCCACTACAACTATGCAGAACTTCACCCCACCGGAAGCACTTAGGAGAGGTTCGATGAGGTAAATACCCCAGATGGTAAAGGAGCAAGGGTAATTTTCTGAAGTTATTTTCTCTGAAGGTAACTTCTGGATGTTGGCATGTTTTTGGCAATTGTCACAATTTCGGACAAATTGCCTTGCATCCTTTCTTAGGGTAGGCCAAAAGTAACCTTGGCAGAGTAGTACTACGGCGAGGGCATCTGTTCCTATGTGGGAACCACAGGCCCCCTCATGAACTTCTTCGAGCACTGTTCTGATATCCTTTTCACTTATGCATCTCTGCAAGGGACTTGCATACCCTTGTCTGTATAGTTCATCCTCGATGAGGAAGTATCTCCCAGAGCGCTTTCGCACTTTTGTGGCCTCGGTAAGGTCTTCGGTGAGTGCCAAATTTTCTAGGTATTTCTTGATGGAATCTTGCCATCCTTCTCCCGAGGTTGCTACGCACATTAATTTTGTGCTGGGTTATTTTAGCACCTCTGTGGGTTCCTTGGATTTGGCCATGGTATCAGCTTGAGCGTTATCTCTTCGAGGCACGTTCTCTATTTGTAATGAGTCAAACTCTTTAATGAGCTTCCTGACAAGGTCATGATATTTTGCCAAGGTTGGATCCTTTGTAGTGTAATCTCCTTTCATTTGCTGGACTACTAGCTGTGAGTCGCTGTGGGCCGTAAAGTTTTTTACACCAACTTTTCTGGCCAGTTTTAGTCCTGCTATGAGGGCCTCATATTCGGCGATGTTATTGGTGACATCAAAACCGAATTTGATGGCTTTGGTGGCTTCCATACCTTCAGGCCTCTGAAGAACCACTCCAGCGCCTTGGTGTCCAACGCCTGATGCTCCATCGACAAAGAGTTTCCACTCTGGTTCAATCCTTATCAAATCTACCGAGGTAGCTTCAGCATCCTCGATTTCTGGAATTTCAATGATGAAATCTGCCAACGCTCGGGGTGTTATTGCACTTCTTGGCTCGTAAGTGATGTCATATTCTCCAAGCTTGATACACCATTTTGACAGCCTTCCCAAATGCTCTACCTTTTTCATTATGTCACGTAGAGGTAGGTTGCTTAGGACAATGATGGCGTGTCCTTGAAAGTAGGGCCGTAGCCTCCTACCCACGAGCACTAAGGCATAAATGGCTTTTTGGAGCAAGGGGTACCTGACCTCGGCGCCGTGCAGGGACTTGCTTACATAATATACTGGCTACTGCCTCCCACCCTCTTCTTTCACTAGAACTGAACTCACAGCTTTTTCAGTGACGACGAGTTAGAGGATGAGAGGTTCTCCTTCCCACGGTTGCTGAAGTGTTGGCAAACGAGTTAGGTAGCTTTTGAGCTCATCCCATGTTACACCCGGAAAGGGCTAGATAACTAAGTCCCGGGTTGAATGGATGAGTGGCATAAAAAGTTTCCTAATTTGGAAACTTAGCAATTCCTAATTTGGAAACTTAGCAATTAAATTAAGGAGACATGGAATTAATTAATGAATGGGCATTAATGAGTGTGGTCACTCTAGGAATTATGCTTGGCTTAGGCCAAGAGATTTGGTGATGAAAATGAGGGAAATTAAAGTTGAGGACTCAATTGCTCAAAGGAAAAGTTTGTGGGAGGACTCAATTGAACAATTGAAGAAAGGTGGAGGGCCAAAGGAGGGATTAGACCATTTTGCATGGCATTGTTAGGCCATGGCCGGCCATCCCATGATTTTTTGTTATTTAAAATGGCCACGTAAGCCTCCACTCACATTATTTAAATTGTCCATTTGGACTTGACCCTATCATCACCATAAACAAATATTTTGCCCATCATTTTTTACTAGTCTTTGTCTCCTACTTTACATTATTTAATTCTCCCCACCATCACTTGTCCAATCAATGCTTTAATGAGCAATTGACTAAATCTCCCCTTTTCCATTCAAAAATTCACCATGCCATATAAATTAAACAAATGGGATGTTTTGATGGGACACCACTTTCTTTTGTCCAAGGATTATTGCATTTGACTAATTCTCCCCTTTTGAAATTCAAATGGCCGGCCACCCTACATTTGGTTTGCATTTGGTGTTGCATTTGCTAGTAAATGGCTGCCCATCACCACTCCACCTCATTTTCACTCTCATTTCACATCTTTCACTCTCTCTCTAAGCCATACGCTCTTTCTTCTCTCTAAGTTTCGGCCATGAGTGTTCTTCCAAGCTTCACCTTCTTCCTTCACTCTACCATTCGGCCATGACTAGAAACACTCATCCTCACACATGCAAACACATTTTCTTAGTGATTTCGTACTTCTAAACCCATCTAGAGCATGAATCAAGCAAGATGTTCAATAAATCCCACTTGAAAGTTTCGGCCATACGGAGAAATTAGTGTTCTTGAGCTTTACTCATGATCTCATGAGCATGCATGGCATTTCTAAACCATGAGGAGCAAGAAAATCAAGGAAGAACAAGCTCAAATTTCGGCCAAAGAAAGGTTTTAAGTGAATTCCAGTTTTCTTGGTAGTTTCATGTGTTGAGCTAGATATTACTCTCTAATGTCTCGGCTATGTTGGATTTTTGCAAGGAAAAACTCTTGAAAATTCAGCCATGGAGGATTTTTAGTGTTCTTGAGCTCAACTCAAGAGCTCATGAACATGGATGGTGATTTTAAGCCATAAGAAGCAAAGAAATTGAGGAGAACTCCAAGAAAAAGCAAGGATGGATTTTCGGCCATGAGTGTACATGGTATTTTGAGGCATGAAACCAAGTGTTCTTGGTGCCTTGAAGCTTGTATGGCCATTCCAAGCAAGGAAACAAGCAAAAGATGCAGGGAAAAGCAAGAAGTATATTCGGCCAAGTGTGAATCTTGGCATATATGTGCATTTTTCCAAGTGTTCTTGGTAGTAAAGATGTTCTTGTAAGTGTAAAAGGCCATAACCAAGAGTTGGATGCAAAAGGAGGAGTTTGGTAAGCAAAATCAAGCCACGGAAGATTCGGCCATGATGTGCTTTTGTGAAGTTGTGTGCAAAACCATGTGTTCATGGTACCTATGTAAATATGAAGACGAAATAAAGAGAAGTTCGGCCATAAGTGCCATTTTTTGTGGTTGTGTGTGTAATCCATGTGTTCATGGTATCTAGGTGTTCCTAGTAAAACGTGATGCCAAAATGGTAAAGGAAAGTGGTGATAGATTCGGCCATAATGACAAGTTGGTGAAAAATTGGTGTTAGCCAAGTGTTCTTGGCATAAATGAGTCCTTAGAAAACGTATGGGACTAAATTGAGCAAAAGAAAGAAGTAATGGGGCTAATTGGGCCAAGAGTTAAATTTGAAGGCCCAAATTGAAAACCAAGTATTCTTGGTCCAGAAACTCTTAAATGGGCTATTTTGGGCTATAATGGTATTATTGGAAAATGGGCTAAAATCCTGGAAAAGGTTAATTTGGGCCCAAATCCTGGAGAAGTTAAATGGGCCAAATCCTGAAAAGGTAAAATTGGGCCTAAATGTTAAGTTGGTCCAAGTCCAGAAAAGAAATTAAAAGGCCAAGTGGGCCTGAGGAATTAAAAGGCCGAGCGGGCCTGAAAAGACAAAAGGCCAAGTGGGCCTGAGTTAATTAAAAGGCCAAGCGGGCCTGGATTAATAAAAGGCCAAGTGGGCCTGAGTTCCAGAGAAGGCCAGTTGGGCCTGAGTTCCAGAACAGGCCAAGTGGGCCTGAGTTCCAGAAAAGGCCAAGTGGGCCTGAACTCCAGAAAAGTGCAAATTGGGCCTGGATTTCCAGGAAAAGGCCAATGTAGGCCTGAGTTCACAGAAAATTGGGCCTCAGTTCACAGAAAGGCTAAGTGGGCCTTTACCTCCTTAAGTGAGGTTGAGTAAGTTAAACCAAGTATGCTTGGTAAATTATGGTTCTCTTGTTTAATGAAAAGCAATTAAGTAACTTGTTAGTATTTTGGGCTTTATAGGTCCATTAAGGCAAAGAGAGAGTTACAACAACAAACAAAGCAAAGCAAGGCAAAGACAATGAGCAAAAAGGTTACACAAATGTTGGTAAGGATTCCTATACTCACTTATTACATGGTACATTTCCATAAATTTCATAGTGAGTATTAGTGCCCCTATGTGATGGTCAAAGAACCAAGTGACCATAGGTGTGCATGACAGGGCTATGTGGTTGTTACTTTTTGTGAGGACTCATGATACTTTCTTAGTTGAATAATTGGGCACATAAGTGCATATAATGGATGAAGTAGTGTTGCTTTGGCAACTATGGTTATGGTTTACTCATGAGTAATTAGCAAGCATTTAGGGCTAGGAATTGGGTTTGGCCAACTCAATTCCCAAGCTAAGGAGCGCTCAGTAGGTTATAAAAAATAAATGGCATGCCGGGATTAGTGGCATGGATTATGCTAATGCTTGCGATGCCCACAATGACATGGAACATGATGTTACAAGGACAGTGTTGTGTGTGTTGAGTTGCGTGCTTCTCTGAAATTGTTTGTGCATGCTGACCCATATTATTATTGTTATTGTTATTGTGCTATATCTTGTGTTTTCTTTGTTTTAGTGTTTTCCTTGGCAGGAACATGGATTAATTGCCATTACATTCTTGGCACAAGTTTAGGCTTTGGAAGCCATATGATGACTTTGAAAGTCATGAGATAATTACCTCACTAGGCATTGGATGCCGTCGGGATCCTTACTGAGTTTTATAAACTCACCCGCCCTGATATACATTTTGTAGGAAATGGATTGCTTGAAGGTCAAGCTAGGAGTACGGGAGTACTCATTTAATTTGCTAAAGGGTTGGGTATGTGATTAGTATTGCTCATTATATTCATTTGACTCTAAGTGACTTATGTGGTATAGATTGCTTGGGAATCAAGCTAATGGTTTGGACTTCCTTGTGCAGGCTTATGGAGTTTAGAAGTTGTGGGAACAAGGTCTATTAAGCTGGAATGTGTTCCAGGTTATTATGAGTCAAGGTTTGGGTAGTATGAGAGCGTGGTCTGTAAAACCTGAACCTGGCTAATTAGAGACATATAGCATCCTTGGTACATTTTCCTTTCCAAGTAGGTGATGCTTTATTGTTGCCATTATGATTGTGATTAGCCTTGGATGATTATATGCCATGTTTGCATGGTTTTATGCAGATGGAATGCCATGATGGATATTCATGTTATGTGTACTAGACTTGGCTGATGCTCATGGACATAAAAATGTGTTTTCAAAATTGATAATGAGATGGGCTTCTTGGTTGCCATGCATTGGATTAGTAGACTTGTTGGACACACATTCTATGCACTTAATGGCTTAAGTGTATGCTTTACTTGTATTACGAGTGTAAGTAGTTGAGTATGTGCATCTAAGGAAAGATTTCCAGTGAATCTGGATACTCATGGATATTGTTTTCTAGTTGTTGAGATGGCATTTAAAGACTTGATATGCATGTGAAATGACTAAGTGGTAAAGTCCATAAATGGAACACTAGAATTCCACATAGGTATTAGCTCGTTCCTGAAGAGCACCTTGACAACATATTGAAAGTATTTAAGTAGCAAGCTAGTACCAGAATAGATCCTGGGGTAACGCCGTAGGTGCTCATAATATTTAATTAAGCCCTTCCATTTAAGTAACTTCCGCTGCATTACTCTGATAATCGGGCCCAGGTGGGCTAGGGGCAGTTTGGGGCGTGACATCCCAAGCCTTTTGACATTCTGGGTTCCAAAAGTGCTCCTCGATTTTGGAGTTGCCTTCACTTTTGGGTGCTTTGGTAAGCACCTTGAAGAATGGTTGACATCGGTCGCCATACCTGGAAATGAATCTACTAATGGAAGTGATTCTTTCGGTAAGCCTTTGTATATCTTTAGTGGTTGTAGGTGTTCGGAAACCTAGCAGGGCTTTGACCTTTTCGGGGTTGGCGTCTATTCCCCTTTCTGACACCATAAACCTAACGAACTTACCTATTGTTACCCACTCCAGGGTAGTCCAGTTATGGTGCCAAAACTGTGCGTTTAGACTCCCAGGATTGCTAATGTTCTGTAGGCCATCAGAACACTACCCTTAGTGTGCACACCCAAGTGGCCCTCTTTGGCACTATGTAAATACACACATATTGGTCCAACCATCACACACATATTCACATTTCATGCACACCATGGCAGCAAAGAAGGAAAACACTAGCACAAGTCTTGGTTTTGGCTTCCACATATTAGGCAATCTTGTTATGTTCTAGTGGCCAGCTATTGCACCTGTAACTTCCACTAATAAACTGTATCATTCTAGCCTCGTACCCCACCCATTTTATTTGCTCCATTATGAAGTAGATACTTAGATCAAACCAAGGAATTTTTTATTACATCAATATCCCACCTATGGACCATGTTATGGATTTTTGAAGTTGGTTACAAAATTCTGACCAAATGAACAGTAACTCAGCAAATTTTGCAACGTCATATATTTGGCTACAAGGATCCAAATCCCGAAATTCCAAATTCCAGTTCAACCTCTTGATGTTCTCTAGGTTTGGTCAAAATTTCATTCCAAGATTCATTCAACACAGGGAGATATTAAACTTTAGGTACATGGTTGAAATTCTGGCAACTTTTGGACCATTTTGCCCATACAATTTTTCCAAACCATGCAAACACTTCATTCACAAGGGGAAAGCCCTCCAAGGCTATACCATACATGTACAATACACATATTAATTACATTATATTTCATCTAACAACTTTATGTGGCCAAAACAGAATTTACAAGTAAGCAGCCTACCATTCACACTTAGGCAGCTTTGCACCACATCACTTACATAGCAAAAACATTACTCAAATCTTCACATACTTGTCTCATCTTACATACACTACATGTACGTGCATACATGCACTAAAATATGGTCTTAACTCAGCTAACTACGCACTCTAGGTTACAGGAGGTCCTGAGACACAATGGACTCCAAAAACAGGATGCTGGACAGCTGCTGCACAACACAGTAAGTACCACCATTAAAAATACAAAATGTGCTCCTAAAATCACCAAACTTTCCAGATCAAAACTAGACATATGGAAGTTCATGTACCTGAAATTCAGATCAAAAAACAGGCCACAAAGGTTAGTTTGAAGGTGATCTGTCAGCTGGACCTGAAATGACAGAATTGAGGGGAGTAAGTTTCATTAAGAAAGTTAGTAAGGGTAACACTTGGTTTCTTAAGGTAATGTGATCCTCATTAAAACCTGCATCTAAAGACACTGAAACAAAAAAACCACAATGCATATATAGAAGATATAGCAACCAAATGCAGCAGCCATTCACAACCAACAAACACATGAAATGCAGCAGCAACAATAACCATAGATTAGTCCATAAAACATGCAATAAACTTAAAGAAATCACTATGGCAGCCCTCCTCAAGCTAATGCTTAGTCTTAGGAGGATTTTAACAGTAGTTAGTACCAACTTTGGGTTCTAGAAACCCTCACTTTACTGCCATCATTGTGCCCTTCACACTAGGTCACAAAACCCTCAATAAGTGCACTCCCCTCACTAAGCTTGGTTCATCAAGCTCATGGCTCTCTTCCAAGCTTAGCCCTAGCTCCATGGATTTTTGAAGATTTTAGAAAATAGTCCATGAGAGCATGAGAACCCTTACCAAAGTGAGTAGGCCGAATTTGAAGCTTAATCCTTGAAGTATGCAAGAAATAGCTCTAGTTTGCTTCCAATTGCTTCCTTTTGCCTTCAATTTCAATCAGTTGCAAGTTTGAAGGTGTGGTGGCTATGGAGGAAGTATGGCTGTGTTCTTGGGCTGGGGGAGGACGAAAATGAGAGAGGGATAAGTCATTTGGGCACTTAAATGGCCTTAATGAGCTTAAGGGCACAAAACACACTTAACAAGCTTAACCTTGCTTTAGGTCATTTTCCTTTTCACTAATTATGGTTTCTTTGTCTTAAACTCATTGGTACACATGTGCCCAACATTTTTGACTAATTATCAAGTCTTAGCTGCCTCCCCCATGGTGGGATAACCCCACAATTCCACCCTTGGACTTAAGTCAAAAGCTTGAACACCTTAAGCTTTACACTAGGACATTTAGGTCCTTATTGCCTTTAGTGTTTCCTTTGTCCAAACTTGTCTTCCATGAGTAATTTGGTCCTCCAATAGTAGTTTCATACCATTCATATCCTTCCCATAACTCTCCAAGTCTCTTTCTTGAGAGTTTTGCAATTGAGTACCCGAATTTCCAAAAGCTTACAAAAAATTCCATAGGTTGCTTGACAAACAAGCAATCCTTAACGCTTTTCTTGGGGACAAAGTTACCAACTTGGAACACTTTTAAGGAGGTGTTGATCATTCCTTTTGCCCCCCACACTTCAAACACTATGGTGAGAATTACACAATATAACGGTTTTTAGCCATTATGACACACTTGTAATTCTCCCATTTTATGAGGTGGTAACGCTTGTGCACACTCCAAATACACACTTCCCGGGGTTAAGGCGAATACCAAACTCCTGAAGTCGTTGGAAGGTTTCGCCTAAGTCGATGATATGATTACTAGGCATTCTGCTCTTAACTATCATATCATCGACATACGCTTCCATGTTCCTCCCGATCTGAGAGTCGAACACTTTATTCATCAACCTCTGATAGGTAGCTCTTGCATTCTTAAGCCTGAAAGGCATTCTAATGTAGTAGTAGGTACCAACCTCAGTGATGAAGGCGGTTTTTTCTTCATCTTCAGGGTTCATCCGAATTTGATGATACCCGCTGAAGGCATCGAGGAAACTGAGAAGACCGTACTCTATGGTTGAATCCACCAACTGGTCTATGGCTGGCAAAGGGTAGGAATCCTTTGGACAGGCATCATTCAGGTTCCGAAACTTCATGCACATTTGGAGCTTTTCACTCCCTTCTTTTGTGACGATAACCACGTTGTTGATCCATTCGGGGTATTTAACTTCTCTTATTACCCCTACCTCAATCAGGCGCTTAACCTCGGCTTTAACGAAGGAGTTCTTATAAGCCGATAGGTTCCATTTTTTCTACCGAACCGGCCTAGCGTCAGGACGTACTTTGAGACTATGGTGGATTATGCCGAGGTCGACCCTAGGCATATCCTTCGGAGAGTAGGCGAATAGATCTTTGTTCATTAACAAGAAAGATACAAGCCTATCTTTGCCACCCTTAGCCAATTTTTTCCCCACTCGGGTGTTCCGGCCGGGGACCAGCTCTACATCTTCTGTTTCTACTTTTTCCAACTCCTCTACTCCCTCTTTTGCTGTCTCTTCACTTGTCATGACGGCTCCTTTAGTAACCGAAGTCTGTACTTGGACCTTCACCGGGCTTTGTCTAGCATTGGTGAAGACCCTCCTGACCTCGGATTGGTCAATGAAGATCTCTGCATCTCCTTCTTTAGTTGCGAAGGTGATTGTTAAGTACTTTACATCCGGGCAGATGTGGAGATTGCCTTGAGTTTGCCTTCTGAGGATGGCATTGTATGATGAGGGAACATCAATGACAATGAATCCGGTCATAACAGAGGCGAACAGTTCCTCCTGACTTTGAGGTGAGGTCCCTTTCAACATTAGGGGCAGATTGATGTGTCCGAGGACTGGGAGCTTGGATGGCCCAACCCCAAAGGTGGGGGAATTGACTGTGTTGTGGTTGCCTTTTGAAATGCCTAAGTTAGGCAGTAGGTGGGAGAAGATGACGTCAGTGTTGGAGCCATGGTCCAGAAGTACTCTTTTGACGTCCTAACTCCCTATCCTTGCCACGACAAGGAGTGGGTCATCATGGGGGAACTTCACAGTGGACCCGTCTTTGCGAACAAGCCTATTCGACGAGTTCCCATACTCCATTATGGAGATTTCTCTTATCTTTGTTTTCTTCTCAGCCAAGGGTATCCCTGTAGTGATGGTTTGGATGACCCTTGCTGATGGTGGCGGATTCTTTCAAGGACTTCAGTCTCGACGTCTGTCGGAATCATAGTCCTCATCGTCCCCCCTTCTTTCATCCTTTCTTCCATTCAAAGAGGGCATTCGCAAGTACCACCGAAGTTGGCCTTGCTTTATCAGAGACTCGATGTACTTCCTCAGCTAGAAACAGTCTTCGATGTCATGGCCATGGTCATGGTGGAACTGGCAGAACTTCTTCATCTTCTTCTTGTTCTCTGAAGTCATGGCCTTTGGCCTTGGAACTGTAGTCCCTTGCCTTTCTAAGGCCATGAGAATGCTGGCCCTCATGGCGTTCAGGGGAGTGAACGTCATTATCCTTTTACCCCTTTATTTTCGGGGCCTTCCTCGAACCTCATTCTGGTGGCTTGGTCTTTCGGGCCGTGGGTGTTCCACCTTTGGCCCCCCCATTCTGAGTTCTTCGGCCGCCATGTGTTGTTCGGCCCTTCGGTTGAACTCCTCCAGAGTGTCTGGAGGGTCCGTAGAGAACATATAGAAGAGCTGGGAGTCTCTTCGAAGTCCTCTTATCATTGCGAGGATGCGAATCTCGGGCCGAAAGTTGGGCACGCTTAGTGCTTCTCTGTTGAACCTTTCGACATAGTCGTAAATGGTTTCCCTACTACGCTGTACTATGTCTAACATTTGCACCGGCATTTTGGCCATTGGCCTACTGCCAATGAACTACTGAGTGAAGGCAGTAGACAGCTCCTGAAAACTCAGCAAGGTTCTATGGGCAAGGGAGTTATACCATGCCGTTGCCGGACCGGAGAGGGTCACCTCAAAACACTTGCAGAGGGTAGCGTCATCTGCGCCGTGGAGCACCATGCTTCGCCTGTACTTTGTCAAGTGCGCCTGGGGTTTGCTATGCTCGTCGTAGCTTTCCAAGCGTGGCACCCTGAAGTCACTAGGCATGGGCGCCTCCACCACTTCCTGTACAAAGGGTGACTCTTCTCCGGTATAAGTGTCAGACAATCTTGACCGGACTAGTTTTCGGGAGATTTGCCTCTCAACCTTTTCCAGTCTTCCAAGGATCTTCTCCACGAGGGTAGCTGTGTTAGCTTCCCCTTGCTGCCTGGTGGTCGCCGGCACTGGCGAACTTCTTGTTCTTCTTAGAGAGTTACTTCGGCAGAGAAGAGACTGGGACCTTAGTATGGGGATGGACTCCACCGATAGGAGGCCCTAGTTTCTTTTGGGGCTCTTTCTCTAGTGGGTCGCACCCTAGTGGGCACGTCCTCCATAGAAGATGCATCGAGAGAGTCCTCACTTCTGGAACTCTGGTGGGTGGACCTCGAGCTTCTCTCCCGGCGCGCTCCCAAGGGGGAGGTTCTTCGGAGCGGAGGAGGGTGGGGCCACCTCTGGTCGAGCTACTGAGTCATTTCAGTGATGATGGAGCGCTGGAAGTCTCGAAAAAAGCCCAACGTCACTTCTGGTGCAGAAGTTTCTGCAGTGGGCTGCACCTCTGGTGCAGAGGGGGACTTCAAGAGCCCCTTGTCTTGTAAATGCCGAGTCTCTATGACGGCGACCTGGGAAAGCTTTCCCACAGACGGTGCCAAATGATCACCTTCGGCATCATCGTTGTGCAACATGGTGAGCCGTAGTAGGAACTTCCGGTGAGAGGACACCTGGATGAGGAACCTCCAGTGGGAGAAGAACTGCAGGGACTCAAAAAAGCAAGGGTTAGGAGCTTCCCGGAATATTTTTTCGGGGGAGGAGTCTCCGACGCCCAAGTCAGTGTTTAAAGTTGGAGAGTAAGTAAGGAGCAGAGAGATTCTTCCTTAGAGTCAGGATCCCCTTATGTTACCCATTCCAGGGTAGTCCAGTTACGGTGCCAAAACTGTTCATTTAGACTCCCAGGATTGGTAATGTTTTGTAGGCCATCAGAACACTACCCTTAGTGTGCATACCCAAGTGGCCCTCTTGGGCACTATGTAAATACATGCATATTGGTCCAACCATCACACACATTTTCACATTTCATGCACACCATGGTAGCAAAGAAGGAAAACACTAGCACAAGTGTTAGTTTTGGCTTCCACACATTAGGGAATCTTGTTAAGTTCTAGTGGGCAGCTACTGCAACTGTAACTTCCACTAATAAACTGTATCATTCTAGTGTCATACCCCCATGTTTTATTTGCTCCATTATGAATTAGAGACTTAGAACAAACCAAGTAATTTTGTTTTACATCAATAGCCCACCTATGGACCAAGTTATGGATTTTTTAAGTTGGTTACAAAATTCTGACCAAATGAACAGTAACTCAGCCAATTTTGCAACGTCATATCTTTGGATACAAGGATCCAAATCCAGAAATTTCAAATGCAAGTTCAACCTTTAGATGTTCTCTAGGTTTGATCAAAATTTCATATCAAGATTCATTCTACACAGGGAGATATTAAACTTTAGGTACATGGTCGAAATTCTGGCAACTTTTGGACCATTTTGCCCATACAATTTTTCCAAACCATGAAAACGCTTCATTCACAAGGGGAAAGCCCTCCAAGGCTATCCCATACATGTCCAATACACATATTAATTACATTCCCTTGCATCTAGCAACTTTATGTGGCCAAAACAGAATTTACAAGTAACCAGCCTATCATTCGCACTTAAGCTACTTTGCACCACATCAGTTACATAGCCAAAACATTACTCAAATCTTCACATACTTGTCTCATCTTACATACAATACATGTACATGCATACATGCACTAAAATATGGTCTTAACTCAGCTAAATACGCGCCCTAGGTTACAGGAGGTCCTGAGACACAATGGACTCCAAAAACAGTATGCGGGGCAGCTGCTGCACAACACAGTAAGTACCACCATTAAAAATACCAAACTTTCCAGATCATAATTAGACATGTAGAAGTTCATGTACCTGAAATTTCATATTGAAACTGAAACTACAAAGGTTAGTTTGAAGGTGATCTTTCAGCTGGACCTGAAATGGCAGAATTGAGGGGAGTAAGTTTCATTGAGAAACTTAGTAAGGGTAACACTTGGTTTCTTAAGGTAATGTGATCCTCATTAAAACCTGCATCCAAAGACACTAAAACACAAAAATCACAATGCATATATACAAGATATAGCAACCAAATGCAGCAGCCAAACACAAACAACAAACACATGAAATGTGGCAGCAACACATACCATAGGTTAGTGCATAAAACACAAAATAAACATAACCAAATCACGATGGCAGCCCTCCTCAAGCTAAATATTGGTCTTAGGAGGATTTTAACAGTATTTAGTACCAACTTTGGGCTCTAGAAACCCTCATTTTACTGCCATCTTTGTACACTTGACAGTAGGTTACAAAACCTTCAATAAGTGCACTCCCCTCAATAAGCTTGGTTCATCAAACTCATAGCTATCTTCCAAGATTAGCCACAGCTCCATGGATCTTTTAAAATACATAAACCAACCCATGAGATCAATAGAACCCTTACCAAAGTGAGTAGGCCGAATTTGAAGCTTAATCCTTGAAGTATGCAAGAAATAGCTCTAGTTTGCTTCCAATTGCTTCCTTTTGCCTTCAGTTTCAATCAATTGCAAGTGTGAAGGTGTGGTGGCTATGGAGGAAGTATGGCTATGTTCCTGGGCTGGGGGAGGACGAAAATGAGAGTGGGATAAGTGATTTGGCCACTTAAATGGCCCTAAATGAGCTTTAGAGCACCAAAACACACTTAACAAGCTTAACCTTGCTTTATGTCATTTTCTCTCTCACTAATTATGGTTTCTTCATATTAAACTCATTGGTACACATGTGCCCAACATTTTTGACTAATTATCAAGTCATGGCTGCCTCCCCCATGGTGGGATAACCACAAAATTGTAGGTCCTTCTTGCCTTTAGTGTTTCCTTTGTTCAAACTTGTCTTCCATGAGTAATTTGGTCCTCCAATAGCACTTTCATACCATTTATATCCTTTCCATAACTCTCCAAGTCTCTTTCTTGAGAGTTTTGCAATTGAGTACCCGAATTTCCAAAACCTTACAAAAAAGTCCATAAGTTGCTTGACAAATAAGCAATCCTTAAGGCTTTTCTTGGGGGCCAAGTTACCAACTTGGAACACTTTTAAGGAGGTGTTGATCATATCTTTTACCCCCTACGCTTTAATCACTATGGTGAGAATTACACAATATAATGTTTTTAGCCATTATGACACTTGTAATTCTCCCATTTTATGAGGTGGTAACAATCCTCCCCCCCTTAAAAATTTTGGTCCTCCAAAATAGCCTTTAGCTTTGTGTATTCTTTAGGATACCTTTCCATAAGGTGTTTTTCAGTTTCCCAGGTTGCTTCTCTTTCAGAGTGGTGTGACCACTGAACTTTAACCATGGGAATATGTTTGTTTCTTAACCTTCTGGTATCCTTGGCTAAGATAGCTATAGGTTTCTCTTCATATGTCAACTTAGGTTCCAACTATATGTCTTCCACTACAGTAGCATGCTAATAGATACTTCTTAAGCATACTGATGTGAAAAACATTATGAACACTTGACATGCTTGGCGGTAGAGCTAACCTGTGTGCTACCTTGCCAACTCTGTCCAAGATTTCATAACGACCGATGTATCTTGGAGCTAACTTGGTTCTTCTGCCAAATCTGACAGTGCCTTTAGTTGGTGCAACTTTAAGCCAAACATTGTCACCAACCTCAAATTCCAAGTCTCTCCTTCTTTTGTTGACATAGGTTGTGGTCCTTTAGGCACGTAGATTCGGTCCTTGAAGCACAGTAATCCTTGCTTGTAGGCAAAGGATTGATACAAGGAACTTTTTTCCTCTCCTGAAATCCTTTACAGTCTTTGGCCTTTCCCACTCTTACACTGCCTTGACCTTTTCAGGGTCTGCCTGAAGGCCTTGTGCATCTATGATGTGTCCTAAGAAATACACCTCCCTTATCCAGAATTCACACTTGGATAACTTAGAATAAAGCTAATGCTGCAATAAAGTCTTCACGACAATCTTTAGATGATGTTCATCTTCATTTTCATCCTTGGAATACACTAGGATGTCATCAATGAACACAACCACAAATTTGTCCAGATGTGGTCTAAACACCCTATTTATCAGGTCCATGAAAGCAGTTGGGGCATTAGTCAAACCAAATGGCATGACTGTGTACTCATAATGCCCATATCTGGTCCTGAATGAAGTCTTAGGAATATCTTCTTCCCTTACTCTTAGTTGGAAGTATCCGGATCTCAAATCTATCTAGGAGAAGATCTTAGCTCCCTTGAGCTGATCAAATAAATCCTCAATCCTAGGGAGTGGATACTTGTTATTGATAGTCACTGCATTAAGCTTCCTGTAGTCAATGCATAGTCTCAAAGATTCATCCTTCTTTTTCACAAAGAGAACAGTAGCTCCCCATGGTGAAACACTTGGCCTTATGAACCCTTTTTCAAGAAGTTCATCAAGTTGTTTCTTGAGCTCATTCATCTTTATGATTGGCATTCTGTAAGGAGGCATGGATATTGGACTAGCTTCTGGTTATAGCTTGATTTCAAATTCAATCTCCCTTTGTGGTGGAATACCTGGCAGGTCTTTAGGAAAGACTTCTAGAAAGTCTCTACAGGTATTCTGTCCACTTCTTTATCATAGTGCAATTCATTCAATGCATAACAATAATCATGCTTAGAAATCACAGGTATCTCATCTAATACCTCTAGCTCCAGCCATGTTTTTCATACACTAATTCTTTAGTGTTCACTAATGTATGCACTTCACCATCAGGCAATGTGATTTCCCTCTTAGCACAATCAATTCTTATGTTATGCATAGCAAGCCAATTCATACCTAGCACTAAATCATACTTAGGAATATCCAACACTAGCAGATTAGTCATAACCTCAGTCCTTCCTACTACTAGCTCACAATCCTTAGCTAGGTCATTAGTGAAAAGACATTGACTACATGCTGTTTTCACTAAGCATATCCCAGACATGATTTCAGTAGGCAATTTCATGGCATTAACAAATTTCCTATACACTATAGATACAGATGCACCAATATCAAACAGAACACTAACAGGCATACCATTAAGGTAAATGTTACCTCTTAGTGCTCCTCCTCTAGGTCCTGCCCCAATAGGTCTTACTGGACCTTGATTTTTTGGCCTCCTTTGAGCCTGTGGGTAGTCTTTGATCCAATGATCCATGGATCCACATCTTAGACACGCTTGGGTATGAATGTAGCAAGGTTTCTTTCCGTGAAACCTCCTACACTTAGGGCACCTTAGGCCAGGGAACTTCCCCTTAACCTTGCCCTCACCACCAAAATGGGAACTCTTGGCAATTCCCTTGCCATGTGGTGGCTTCTTCTGCTTGCCTCATGCCTGACTACTTTCCCCTAGTCCACTGGGAAAGTACTTAGTCTCATACTACTCTTGCTCTACTAATAGAGCTTTCTGCACTACTTCATCATATGTAACTGCTCCAAAAGGTCTAACAGCCTTTCTAATGTCTGACTTTAGGCCTCTGACAAATCTTTTGGCCTTCAATTCCTCTAGTCCATGATACTGAGGAGCATACCTTACCAATTGATTGAATTTGCGCTCATACTCTAGGAAACTTGGGTTGTCTTGCCTTAGAGCATCAAATTCAGCTTGCTTCATATCCTTGATAGCATTACTGATGTACTGCTCCTGGAATAGCTGTGTGAACTCTAGCCAGCTCATCTCAATATCTCTTTTTGGCCTTCTCCCTTTCTGGAAAGCATACCTATCTCTGGTGCTCCTCCGCCATATCTCTGCACTGCCTACCAGATTGTAGGTAGCCAGTGACACTCTCTTGGTGGAGCTGACTGCCATCTTTTCAAACATTTTTTCAATGAGGATTAAGCATTCCTCAGCTCTCTTTGGCCCAACTCTTCCATCAAACTGTGGAGGTCTTAGGCCTTGGAACCTCTCCAACAGTCTGACCTCATCTAGGCCTTCTAGATCCTCTTATCTATGTCTCCTGGATCTGTGAGAGTCCTCTGTATGGTGATGTTCTCTATGATCTCTATGATCTCTCTGTCTTCTCCTAGATCTTCTCTCATGACCATCCTCAATATCATTCCTAGTGGAGGAATGGTCATGGACTGAGGGATTGGTCCTAGATACCTGACCAATCTCAGACCTTAGTCTTCTTCCCCTTCGATTTCTCCTATCTTCATCTTCCTCCTCAACAGTTCCATCATTTATGTCTTTCAAGCTTCCAGAAGGAACATATTCAGATTTGTTCCTAGTATCCTCTTCTGGTTGTTGTTACGCATCCTGAACTGGTTCTGCTAGAGCTACTTAGACTCCTTGTTGTTGTGCTTGAATAAGCCTTACAAAGTTCTCATTGATTAGAGCTAAGTTCCTCTGAAGCTCTAACCAAACCTGAGGCACTTCAGGGTTTGGTGCCCCCTGTTGCCCCTGATTCCCTCTATTCTATTCATTTCCTTGTTGCCCAGAATTAGTAAGAGGCCTTCAGGGTGGTTCCCCTCTCCTTGTGGCAAGTATATTTACTTCCAGGATTGATGATTCATCATAGAGCACATATAAAGATCATAGGTATTTCTATGGTACTTGACACTAGCAGCTAACCAAACTGAGTTCATATATGTAGATGCATGCAACGTAACTATATGCAATGTACATGTATAAACCATGCTCTGATACCAACTTCGGTTACCGTTCCAGGGTAGTCCAGTTATGGTGCCAAAACTGTGCATTTAGACTCCCAGGATTGGTAATGTTCTGTAGGCCATAAGAACACTACCTTTAGTGTGCATACCCAAGTGGCCCTCTTGGGCACTATGTAAATACATGCATATTGGTCCAACCATCACGCACATATTCACATTTCATGCACACCATGGCAGCAAAGAAGGAAAACACTAGCACAAGTCTTAGTTTTGGCTTCCACACACTAGGCAACCTTGTTAAGTTCTAGTGGCCAGCTACTGCACCTGTAACTTCCACTAATAAACTGTATCATTCTAGCCTCATAACCCCTGTTTTATTTTGCTCCATTTTAAAGTAGAGACTTAGAGAAAACCAAGGAATTTTGTTTTACATCAATAGCCCACCTATGGACCAAGTTATGGATTTTTTAAGTTGGTTACAAAATTCTGACCAAATGAACAGTAACTCAGCCAATTTTGCAACGTCATATCTTTGGCTACAAGGATCCAAATCCAAAAATTGAAAATTTCAGTTCAACCTCTAGACATTCTCTAGGTTTGATCAAAATTTCATACCAAGATTCAATCTACACAGGGAGATATTAAACTTTAGGTACATGGTCGAAATTCTGGCAACTTTTGGACCATTTTGCCCATACAATTTTTCCAAACCATGCAAACACTTCATTCACAAGGGGAAAGCCCTCCAAGGCTATCCCATACATGTCCAATACACATATTAATTACATTCCCTTGCATCTAGCAACTTTATGTGGCCAAAACAGAATTTACAAGTAGGCCGCCTATCATTCACACTTATGCAGCTTTGCACCACATCACTTACATAGCAAAAACATTACTCAAATGTTCACATACTTGTCTCATCTTACATAAAATACCTGTACATGCATACATGCACTACAATATGGTCTTAAATCAGCTAAATACGCACCCTAGGTTACAGGAGGTCCTGAGAC
This sequence comes from Aquilaria sinensis, assembly GCA_005392925.1. Taxonomy (NCBI): domain Eukaryota; kingdom Viridiplantae; phylum Streptophyta; class Magnoliopsida; order Malvales; family Thymelaeaceae; genus Aquilaria; species Aquilaria sinensis. Next base: position 55,678 of record SMDT01001353.1, on the reverse strand, counting down.
ACAATGGACTCCAAAAACAGGATGCTGGACAGCTGCTGCTCAACACAGTAAGTACCACCATTAAAAATACAAAATGTGCTCCTAAAATCACTAAAATTTCCAGATCATAACTGGACATATGGAAGTTCATGTACCTGAAATTTCAGATCAAAACTCAAACTAAAAAGGTTAGTTTGAAGGTGATCTTTCAGCTGGACCTGAAATGACAGAATTGAGGGGAGTAAGTTTCATTGAGAAACTTAGTTAGGGTAACACTTGGTTTCTTAAGGTAATGTGATCCGCATTAAAACCTGCATCCAAAGACACTAAAACACAAAAACCACAATGCATATATACAAGATATAGCAACCAAATGCAGCAGCCAAACACAAACAACAAACACATGAAATGTGGCAGCAACATATACCATAGGTTAGTCCATAAAACACAAAATAAACATAACCAAATCACTTTGGAAGCCCTCCTCAAGCTAATGCTTGGTCTTAGGAGGATTTTAACAGTAGTTAGTACCAACTTTGGGCTCTAGAAACCCTCATTTTACTGCCATCTTTGTACACTTGACAATAGGTCACAAAACCTTCAATAAGTGCACTCCCCTCAATAAGCTTGGTTCATCAAGCTCATGGCTCTCTTCCAAACTTAGCCATAGCTCCATGGATGTTTGAAAATACATAAAACAACTCGTGAGAGCAAGAGAACCCTTACCAAAATGAGTAGGCCAAATTTGAAGCTTAATCCTTGAAGTATGCAAGAAATATCTCTAGTTTGCTTCCAATTGCTTCCTTTTGCCTTCGATTTCAATCAATTGCAAGTTTGAAGGTGTGGTGGCTATGGAGGAAGTATGGTTGTGTTCTTGGGCTAGGGGAGGACGAAAATGAGAGTGGGACAAGTGATTTGGCCACTTAAATGGCCCTAAATGAGCTGAAGAGCACCAAAACACACTTAACAAGCTTAACCTTGCTTTATGTCATTTTCCTTATCACTAATTATGTTTTATTTGTATTAAACTCATTGGTACACATGTGCCCAACATTTTAGACTATTTATCGACTCATGGGTGCCTCCCCCATGGTGGGATAACCCCAAAATTCTACCCTCAGACTTCAGTAAAAAGCTTGAACACCTTAAGGTTTACACTAGGACATGTAGGTCCTTATTGCCTTTTGTGTTTCCTTTGTTCAAACTTGTCTTCCATGAGTAATTTGGTCCTCCAATAGCACTTTCATACCATTTATATCCTTCCCATAACTCTCCAAGTCTCTTTCTTGAGAGTTTTGCAATTGAGTACCCGAATTTCCAAAACCTTACAAAAAAGTCCATAAGTTGCTTGACAAAGAAGAAATTCTTAAGGCTTTTCTTGGGGGCCAAGTTACCAACTTGGAATACTTTTAAGGAGGTATTGATCATATCTTTTACCCACGACACTTCAATCACTTTGGCGAGAATTGCACAAGATAATGGTTTTTAGCCATTATGACACACTTGTAATTCTCCCATGTTATGAGGTGGTAACACCTTACTTGGGGCGCTTCCCAAATATTTATAGGGAGATGAATAGGAGAAGTTCGTTTGCCACAGTTTGCCTAAATTGTGACACGTGTTCGGTCGGATGCGGTTCGTACTTTCGGGGAGAGGGGGAGCTTCTAGCTGACCATAGGCCGCCTGGCCAGGAGCCTAGGTCGTACAAGGGCGGCCTGTTAGAGCATGTCTGAGGGCGGCATGTCGAGGGTTGCACGAGTTCGGTGTGTCAGAGACTCCTCAGCCGTTTCGTCGTATGCCCGCATGGCCTTTTCGGGAGACCAAACTTGTTCGGGGTATAGAGCTCATTTGGGGAGGTGAGTTCCTCTGGACAGAGGTCCCTTGTTTGTACAAGGCACCTTTGGTTGGGCTTTCCCTAGGTCAGGCTCAGGTACCTGATGTGGTACTTCGTGAGCACGCCCCGACAGTGGCCCAGAGAGTATCCGAAGGTGGTTTTGGCCATGTGAGGTCAGCGCGAGGTCCCACGGGTTTCCTGAGTGGTAGCGCCTATCCGGCTTGTCCAAGGGTGCTGCGGCCCTCTCTTTGCCGGGGTTTTGTCGTGTCTACTTGGACCGGAGGTGGCGTGTACATGTGAAGTCCTTCAGGGGCGATAGCCCTTCGGCTATTAGTATCCTTAGGTAAGATGGCTATAGGTTTCTCTTCTTATGTCAAATTAGGCTCTAATTGTGTGTGTTCTACTGTTATAGCATGCTTTGTGTCTAGTAGACACTTCTTAAGCATGCTAATGTGGAAAAAATTATGTACACTTAAAATACTTTGTGGTTGAGATAAACTATAAGACACATTGCCAACTCTTTCAAGTATTTCATAAGAACTAATGCACCTTAGAGCTAGCTTACTTCTTTTACCAAATTTGATAGTGCTTTTGGTTAGTGCCACTTTGAGCCATACTTTATCATCAACCACAAACTCCAAGTCTCTTCTATTGGGTTTCGGGAGCCAAAACAAGCACAGCAGAATTTAACTGAAACCCTCCAGGATCCAAGTGAAACGGAGTAACCCGGGTGTTCAAAAATTTTCATACCTAATTTTCGGTTGAGATCTCTCACCCAGTTGTAGAGTTGAATCACAAAACCTGAACAGTTGACATGTTCAAGCTCTTTATGGTATCCACACGAGCCTCTTAGGATCACCACGCTACCACAACATCCCGGTAGATGCGTTTCTCTTGCTCTTGCAGTGCTAGCTTGCGTCCTTCAAGGAATTGCAAGAGAAGAGTGCGACTATCCTTTTGGGAGGCTAGGGCAAGAAGCTATGAATTTCTCACTAAAAGTTGTATTTATAGTGAGACTCAACTTCCAGGCCTAATGGGTTTTAAAGCCCTAATCCAATTAGGCATTAATTTTGATCTTAATAATGGCTCAACTTTTCGGCCCATTATTAATACGAGATTATTGTGAAATCATAACCCAAACAATTAGCCCATGCACTCTAATGATCCAAGTAGCTTTATGTGTGCGACCCAATAGGCTCTTACCACGTTAGCAATGATCACATTGATGATCATAAGCAATGAGCGGTGTCTAGCAACACATCATTGCTACCCAAGTGACAAGATTGTCGGTGATTCGACTAAACCTTTATGATCATTACCGATATATGCCATTGTCCCTTTGTCCAAGATATCAAGACTAAGCACGAGACATGAAATGTGTCACTCTCGTATAGCCCAATCTTTGGTTCTTAATTACCGAGTAGACCAAGTTAAATTGATGACATTGATATCATATATCAACTCATCCGAGCATGGCCATGCATTTTTCTAAGTCTCACTCTATCAAGGGGCCCGAAGATGTCACTCCCATTACATAGGAGGGAGAAATCCCCTCTTGATGATACAAATCCCTCTGCATGATATGTGACATACCCAATGACCTCCTTCAAGTTCACTCAGTCACGAGCAACAAAGGAAAGTATCAAAGTATGTCACTCACATGTAGCGAACCTTGATGATGTTAGGTCGAAGGACTACATATACCATGATCACTATGAGAATCACTTATGACACTCACATAACTATCCATGTAGTGTTCTCATGGTGGGCCGGTCCAGTACACAAGTTCCCCAACTTGTACCCATATGCAGACTACATATCTCATATTAGTCTCTACATATGCTAGTCGTTATGTATTATTGCAACCCGTTCCACAATAATACTAGACCAGGGATGTTTGAGAATATCATTATTCTAGGGTTACAAGTATGTTTATTACGTTACGCAAAAACAAAACATTGAACATAGTTGCTAGATTAATGCCTTAATAAAATATCATGACTCAATGTGCAAAAATACAATCATCTCATGATTGGCTTTTGGGCACAACACTAATTGTCCACATAAGTAGTGGTCCTTTCATTAACTATCTTTAACCTTTCCTGTATCTTCTTGATTTTGCTTACTATTTCTTCATGGATCCTTGGACCCAACTCTAACCTGTCTAATGCTTCCACCCAACTGTCGGGTGCCATGCACCTTCTCCCATAAAAGACTTCATAAAGTGCCATACCATTGGTGCTTTGATAGCTGTTGTTGTAAAAGAATTCAACCAAAGGTAAGTGTTTGTCTCATTCACCTTTGAAATTCAAGCTCCAACTCCTGAGCATGCCTTTAAGTATTTGAATCACCCTTTCAGTCTATCCATAAGTCTAAGGATGATAAGCTCTACTAAGGTAGATTTTAGATCCTAGTGCCGTTTGAAAAGCACTCCAAATTTTTGTAGTAAGCCTTGGATCTCTATCTGACATTATGGAGTTTGGCGCTCCACGCAATCTTACAATTTACTTGATGTACACTTGGGCCAACTTTTACAATGAGTATGTAATCTTTATTGGAAAAAAGTAGGCACACATGGTTTACCTATCCAGAATGACCCAAATTGTGTCATGTCTTAGTCTAGTCACAGGCAACCTAGCTAACAAATCCATAGTAATGTGACCTTACTTTCTCACTAGAATGTGTAGAGTCTGTAGTGCTCTTACTAGCTTCTATGCACTAAGTTCACCCATTGGCATGTGACACATTTGGAGACATATGTGGCTATGTCCTTCTTCCTGTCTGGCCACCAAAAATGAGTTCCCAAGTCTTTGTACATTTTGTCACACTGAGGATGGATATTCAGTTTACTAGTGTGAACTTCCTTAAGCATCTCTACTCTAGGTTCTTGCTCACTCACAACATATATTTTGTCCGTGAAGTATAGTAATCCTTTCTTGTAGGCCAAGGATTCATATAAGGACCCATAACTTCCCCTAAAATCTTCTTCAGGTTTGGGTTTGGTTCTTGTGCTGCCTTTCTTATCTTATCAATCCACACAAACTGAATACTCAATGTATAGACTTGTGCATCTTCCAATTTTTGGCGTTCATGCCAAAGGCAAAACAAATTGTATCCTCACTAGTATCTGCCAAGGATCCACCTTTTAGCAAACTAATGCATTTTCTACTTAAGGCATCTACCACTAGATTGCTTTTACCCTTAGTGTACTTAATGCTGCAGTCGTAGTCTTTGATATACTCCAACCATCTTTTTTATCTCATGTTTAACTCTTTCTAAGTGAACAGGTAGCTTAGCCTTTTATGGTTAATGTATATTACAAATGAGCTTCCCAATAGATAATGCCTTCATTGCTTTTGGGAAAAGATCACCACAGCATGCTCTAGGTGTTAGGACCATCCCTTAGGACTTGGCCCAGGCCAAGAATGTATGGGAAAATCTGAGGGACTTGATAAAAAGGTCATGGAATACATTTTCATTTGGGTGAAAAATATTCACCCGAGTGAAGTACACATACATTTGGGTGAAACATCTTCATTCGGGTGAAACGCACATTCATTTGGATGAACTTTGATCATTCGGGTGAAACGTTGCACATGGAGAACGTTTATGTTGCTAACGGTGTGAAGTAACATTAAGGACTAAATTGTACCATATATGAGTGCTATTAGTGAAACAATGAGGCCTTTAAGGGTTAATGGCGCCATGCAAATTAGTGCAAGGCAAAGTGGTGCATTAAGGCCGAATTATGGGACATGTGGCGTTTAACCAAAAATTGCATGCTTCCACTTAAAACCTGATACTCATTACCCCTTAGTCTTGGTTTAACCGAGTTTGGCGTGTTCTTGAGAGCTCAAACGCGTTGCTGCCGAGTTCATGCCGGAATGTTGATGAATTGAAGATTGGAAGTGAAATCAAGCTTCGATTCCTCAATTTCGTGGTAGGCGACCTTGAGTTTCAAGTTTGGAGCTTGAAATTGGAGAAACAAGGTTTGGCCAAGAGCACTCAAGCTCAAATTAAAGGTATAGCTTCATAAACTCACTTGTTTTCTTGGTAAATCTCCATGATCAAGTGACTATGATAGCTAATTGAAGGCCTTGTTGTGTTAGGAAACTTAGTTGATTTTGGCCTTAGATACTCAAGCAACCGAGAACTCAAGCTTTTGAATTGAGGTAGCGTTTCACGTTTACTTGAATTCTTGGTACTTTTTCCATGATCAAGTAATAATGGTAGCTAAGCGATGGTTATATTTTGCTATATGATCTTAGTTTGCTAGATGTGCATAATGAGGAGATTCGGTTTTATGTTAATTGGCTAGCTAGTCAAGGTTTAATGGCAAGCACGTAAAGTTCTTAGTAAGTTAGGCCAACTTACTAGTGAACTTGGAGCTCTAGTGGATTGGAGAGGAATTGGAAGGCTTGAAGTGCAAGGATTTGATGTTGTGCTTGCTAGTGGATTTCAACCAAGTGATTATTTCATTTGAGTGAAATATTTTCAACCGAGTGAATAATTCATTTGGGTGAATATTTCAATTAAATGAAAATTGTGTATGTGCGTGAGTTGTGTGCACATTTATTTGTTTGTGCATGCTAACCCAATGTAGATAGTGTTTAAGCTTATATATATATGTCTCGGTTAATATTGAATATGTATTATATGTCTTGTATCTTGTTGTTTTCATGTCTTTCTTGCAGGACAGGGAAGCTTGAGGAGGTTAAGTCTTGGACTTAACTAAATAGACCTTATATGGTCGTTTGTGAATCCCTACTGAGTAATTGTTACTCATTGCCCATATATTTTTGTTTCAGGAAAGGATATACAGCTTCAGTAGTTTGGTTGAGTAGCTTATTTGTGTACTAGGTAGTATAGTTATTGCTCAAGGTATGTGCCAACTCAATCTTGGCTTGATTACTTGCATTACAAGTCTTATGGGTTAAGGCCAAAACTTATATTCTAAGTTTTGCAGGCTTGTGTAGTTTGTGGGACACGTCTAGGTGCAGGATGGATGTGTGGACTATGGCTCTGATTGTAGTGTTTACTTTCATGACCATGAATATGGTCACTGGGTTGGTGCTTCAGTGTGTACTGCTGTATTGCACACTTAGGTATCTTCTTGGGGACTAGGGAAACTTAGCTTGTAAAACTTAACCTTGGCTATTTTGGACTTGTAGCATCCTTGGTATGTTTCCAAGCTAGTGATGCTTATACGTAGGCTATTTTGTGTATGTATGTAGCCTGGATTGTACCTGGTTTTGTATGTACATATGTGGGATGCTTTTGTGCCAAGTTATGTTAAGTCTATGAACTTATGGTTATGTGTTCATGTAAGAAATCTCTTGAGATATTTTGTTTGGCAGAATATACATGTGCATGGAAACTTTGATTTTCAAAACTACAAAGATGTGGGCTTCTTGGTTGTCATTCAGGAAAGTAGCACACTTGATGAGCACACATCCTAGACACTTAATTGATTAAGAGTACGCCTTGCTTGTATTGCAAGTTATTTATTTACAGCCTTGCCTTGTGTTGCAAGTTAGTGGTTGGGCCCTACTTAAGCTGCAGGTAATTGCTCTAAATAACTCATAAGCCTCCTGGGGCACCTCCTAGCTCTCAGCTTAAGAAAATAAGACTTAAAACTACCTATCAATTAATAGCTTAAATAAAAAGGTAGTTATTAACACTTGAACTTAAGAGTATCCAAATAACTCTTGGGTAGAAAGGTGAGTGGCACTGAGAGTGCACAGGCTGGGGCCTGCGTGGGGTGTAACACTAGGTCATTGGTGAGATAGTTTGGCTCATGGGGTCTTACTTGCCTTGACCTATAAGTGATCACATTCTAATCCTACATCAAGACACAACCTAGCCTAGATCTAGATGCATTCGTATAAATGGTTGATAGCCAAACGCTATCGCCTCGATCTGGCCGAACTCCCTGCCACAAGAATGGCCAGAAGAAGCTGGCGCTACCCGAGAAAAGGTGTGATCATGCACCTCGGGAGATAGCCGAAGAGCTGCGAGCCCGGCAGGCCAGGAAAACCCGAGGACATTACTCGCCCCCCCAAGGTTGTGAACAGATTGCCTTCGGAAAAGCGTCACCAGATATAGCGAGCCTAACATGATATCCTCGAAGGCGGAACTCCCTGAAACTGGGAACCCCCAAACTGAGGGCTTGTTTCCTGAAGAGGCTCTGTCCGTACCAAAGGACGACCTCACCCAGGGACCTCGGGAGTACGGCAGGAGCATTTATGGAAGCATTTAAGGAAGCCTCTGACAGATCCATTCACAGACGCCACAATCCGCCTCAAAAGGCGCACTGCCACGCTGACGCCATCAAAATCACATCATGGCCCGTCTCAGCACATGGCCCAAGGCAACTTGCTACCAGCTATCTGTCTCCTACGCCCAGAAATTCAGGAACATCCGACCGAACACGTGTCACGATCTGAATGGGCTAGGCGCTCCTATAAATACCAGGAATTAATACTTGGCAGGGGGCTGGTTAGCAAAACACGGCTCCCACACTCTGAGAAAATTACCAGGCGAGACTCCTCAGCCCTTTGTACTATTTTCTCTGCCTTTCTCTCAGCCACCACTGACTTGGGCGTCGGAGGCGCCCCCCCCGGAAAAACACTCCAGGGGCCTCATAACCCTTTGTTTCTGAGCTTTCAGGCACTCTCCTTTGGGCGATCCAATCCACCAGGCGTTCTTCCTCCCAGAAGTCTCTCCTCCAGTCATCATGACTCTGAACGATGAGGCCCCTGGCCATCATTTGGCGCCGTCTGTGGGAACCCGCTCTGAGATCGCCGTCGTTGAGACTCGGCGTTCTAAGGACAAGGGACTCCCAAGGTCCCCGTCCGCGCCTGAGATACAACCGGCTGCTGAGCAAACACTCCCAGGGACTTCTGCGCCTGAGGAAGACCGCCCTCTGGTAGTCACCATGAGCTTCTTGAGGGACTTTCAGCGTTCGGTCGTTGCTGAAGTGACCCAGCAGATCGACCGAAGGTGGCCACAGCAAGCACGGGCCCAGAGACCCCCCTCACCGACACGCCCTCGGGAGAGAAGCCCCAAGTCTACACATCGCAGTTCGGGGAGTGGAGACCCTCGCGAAGAATCATCCACAGAAGATATAGCCCTCGGGAAACGGCCTGTGGGACAAACCGGGTCCAAGCGACCGAGAGTCTCACAGCGAAGCAGTTCGTCGCCTGAGGCGAGGTCCTTGTCCCCTCAGCGCCGAACTCGCTCCCCGAAGAGGCGCCGACGATCTCCATTCCCTGAAGAAGGCCCTAGCGCCACAGTGCTTATGGAGAGGATACTAGCACGGCTGGACAGAGTGGAGAAACAAGTGGCCAGAAAACCCGTTTGGGCCAGACTCTCTGGAACATGCTGCGAAGATGACTCCCCATTCATTCAGGCCGTCGTTGAGGCAGCTATGCCAGGTAACTTCAGAGTACCTCGTCTGGAAATTTATGATGGCCTTACAGATCCACAGGCCCACTTGACGAAGTACAGACGTAGCATGATAATGCGCGGTGCTGATGACGCTACCATGTGCAAATGCTTTGAAGTCACCCTGACAGGGCCAGCAACTGCGTGGTACAATTCATTGCCTTCAGGGACCATTACTGAGTTCCAGGAATTGTCCACGGCCTTCACGCAGCAGTTCATTGGGAGCCGGCCAACGGCGAAGATGCCTGTGCAGATGTTCGACATAGAGCAGAGGAACGGAGAAACCATCCGAGACTATGTCGAAAGGTTCAACAGGGAAGCCCTGAGCGTCCCAGACTTCCGGCCCGAAATCCGCATTCTTGCCATGACACGGGGCCTTCGGCGGGACTCACAGCTGTTCTACGAGTTCTCAAAGGACCCCCCGGACACCCTCGGAGAATTTTACCGAAGGGCCGAACAGCACATGACAGCCGAGGAGCTAAGAATGGCAGGGCCGAAGTCCGATCACCACCGCGCCGAAGGGTCCAATCAACAAGCTCGGCATCCGACGGAACAGGCAGGACGACCTCGGAGGATGCGGGGAAGGAAACCTCAAAGTTTCACGCCCCTGAGCACCACACGGACCAGCATCCTCATGGCGCTGGAAAGGCAAGGGACGCAGATTCGGCGGCCAAGGGCCATGACCGCCGATAACAAAAAGAATGCCAAGAAGTTCTGCCAGTTTCATCGCGACCACGGTCATGACACCGAAGACTGCTTCCAGCTGAAGAAGTACATAGAGTCGCTGATAAAACAAGGCCAACTTCGGAAGTACCTGCGGATGCCTTCCCCAAAGAGAAGAAAAGAGGAGGAAGAAAGGGCCGAAGACGAGGATTACGACTCCGACAGGCGGAGAAATAGAAGTCCAAAAAGGCGCCCTCCACCTCCTTCAGGGGTTATCCAAACCATCACCACGGGGCTCCCATCCTCGGAAAGAAAGCGGAAAGCCAGAGAAATTGCAGTCATGGAGTATCAAAGTCCATCAAAGAAGCTGGCTCGCAAAGATGGCTCCACCGTCGTCTTCCCCCACGACGATCCGCTGCTGATTATGGCGAGAATAGGGAACTGGGACGTCAAAAGAGTGTTGCTTGATGATGGCTCAAATGCTGACGTCCTATTCTCGCACCTGCTGCCGAGCTTGGGCATCTCCAGCAGCGAACTGAAGCCTGTCACCTCGCCCACTTTTGGGGTTGGACCATCCGAACTCCCCGTCCTCGGATGGATCGATCTCCCGCTGATGATGAAAGGGACTTCGGTAGACAGAGCAGCTGAGTTGTACGCCTCCACAATGGCAAGATTCATCGTCATGGACGTCCCGTCCTCGTACAACGCCATCCTTGGAAGGCAGACACAGGGAAACCTGCACATTCGCCCTGATGTGAAGTACTTGACTGTCACATTCGCCACCAAGGATGGAGATGCAGAGATCTTCATAGACCAGGCCGAGGTAAGAAAGGTGTTTGTGAAAGCACGAAAGGCTCCGGCAAACAACTCTACACAAACGGTGGAGGCAAAGGCGCAGGAGAAAGGCAAAGGAGAAGATCCCGCAAAGGCAGAAACGGAAGCAGTAGATCTTGTCCCAGGACAATCTACCCGAATAGGGAAGAGCTTGGCCGAAGGTGACAAGGAAAAACTTGTATCCTTTCTGCTGGAAAATAAAGATCTGTTTGCCTACTCGCCGAAAGATATGCCAGGAGTAAACCCTGGCATAATACAGCATAGCCTCAAAGTAAGCCCGGAAGCAAAACCTGTCCGGCAAAAGAAACGGAGCATCTCAGCCCACAAAAGCAACTTTGTCAAAACCGAAGTCCAGCGTCTCCTAGATGCTGAAGTTATCAGGGAGGTCAAGTACCCCGAATGGTTAAGCAACGTGGTCATTGCCACAAAAGAAGGTAGCAGCAAACTCCGGATGTGCATCGACTTCAGAAACTTGAACGATGCTTGCCCGAAAGACTCATACCCTCTGCCGCCAATAGATCAACTGGTAGATTCAACTGCTGAATATGGGCTCCTTAGTTTCCTAGACGCCTTCAGTGGCTACCATCAGATAAGGATGGACCCCGAAGATGAAGAGAAGACTGCCTTCATCACCGAGGGAGGAACATATTGCTATATCAGGATGCCCTTCGGGCTCAAAAATGCAGGAGCCACCTACCAGAGGCTGATGAACAAGGTCTTCAAAGACCAAATGGGGAGAAACATGGAGGTGTATGTTGATGATATGATAGTCAAGAGCAAGCTGCCTGGCTACCACGTTGCAGATTTAGAGGAAACCTTCCAAAAGCTTAGAGCCTTCGGGATCCGCCTTAATCCTAAGAAGTGCATCTTCGGGGTGACCTCGGGAAAATTCCTTGGGTACATGGTATCCAAAAGAGGCATCGATGCTAGCCCCGAGAAGATTAAGGCTCTGCTTGAGTTCCGAACTCCTGCCACAGTCAAAGACGTGCAGAGACTCACCGGAAGAATAACCTCTCTGAGCAGATTTATTTCCAGGTACGGAGATAGGTGTCGACCTTTCTTCAAAGTCCTCACAAAGGCAGCAAAAATGGAAGGCAACCTCGGAAGAAATGATCATCCTTGGGATGAAGATTGCCAAAAAGCCTGGGAAGAACTCAAAGTCTACTTGGCCAGCCTGCCGACTCTGCAACAACCTCGGGAGGGAGAGCCCCTCGCGCTGTACCTCACCGTCACAGAAAAGCTGTGAGCTCAGTCCTCATGAAAGAAGAAGGGCCAAAGCAATGGCCGGTCTACTATGTCAGCAAGTCCCTGCATGGCGCCGAAATCAGGTACCCTTTGCTTCAAAATGCTATATATGCCTTGGTGCTTGCAAGGAGAAGGCTGCGACCATACTTTCAGGCTCACCCCATCATCGTCCGAAGTAGTCTGCCGCTACGGGATGTCATGAAGAGAGTTGATCATTCGGGAAGGCTCTCCAAGTGGTGCATAGAGCTGGGCGAACACGAAATCACGTATGAGCCTCGGAAGGCCATAAAAGCTCAAGCACTGGCAGATTTTATCGCCGAAATACCCACCACTGAGGAGAGCCATTCAGATCCAAAAGAGGGTGAGCCAGAATGGACCTTGCACGTAGACGGAGCCTCGGGGTCCGAACACCAGGGAGCTGGAGTAATTATCAGGGGCCCCGAAGGCCTGGAGGTAACGAAGGCTATCAAGTTCAGCTTCAACGTCACCAACAATGTAGCTGAGTATGAAGCCCTCATAGCGGGATTACGCTTGGCCAGAAAGATCGGCGTGAGAAACTTAAAGGCTCACAGCGATTCCCAGCTGGTAGTTCGGCAGACGGCAGGAGATTATGGGGCGAAGGACCCAATCTTGGCAAAATACCACGAGCTGGTAGCAAAGCTCATCCAAGAGTTTGACGCCGTACGGATCGAAAATGTACCTCGGCGGAATAACACTGAGGCAGATTGCTTGGCGAAGTCGAAAACATACACCGAGGTGCTAGACCATCCGAGCATCTCAGTGCTGAGCATGATGACCTCGGGAACAGGGTGGAAAGACCCAATAAAAAGATACCTCGCAGAGAATTTGCTCCCCGAAGACCCCGGCGATGCTGCAAGACTGCGAAGACGCTCCGGAAGATTCTTCCTGATTGGCGAAGAGTTATACCGGCAGGGATATGCGAATCCGCTGCAAAGATGTGTGGATGAAGAGGATACTGAAATGGTCCTTGAAGAAGTTCACGAAGGCATGTGTGGTTCACACATTGGAACTGATGCCCTTGCAGCAGTGATACTCCGCCAAGGATACTTCTGGCCTACCCTGAGAAAGGACGCAAGACAGTTCGTCCAGAAGTGCGGTAGTTGCCAGAGACATGCAAAAATCCAGAGGACACCCTCGGAAATGGTAACTTCGGCAGACTATCCTTGGCCCTTCGCAGTCTGGGGTATAGACCTTATTGGGCCACTCCCCACAGCACCCGGAGGCGTGAAATTCTGCGTGGTAGCAGTGGACTATTTCTCAAAGTGGGTGGAGGCAGAACCACTAGCAACTATCTCGGCAAAAGAAGTGCAGAAGTTCGTATGGAAGAACATCGTATGCAGATTTGGCATACCGAGGGTACTAGTAGCTGATAATGGATCCCAATTCATAGACAAAGGATTCCAGGAATTTATCAGCGACCTCGGAATAAAGATGCACTTCGCCCCAGTAGCTCACCCCCAAAGTAACGGGCAGGTGGAAGTATCGAACAGGACCATAAAAGATGGCCTGAAAAAGAGACTGGGAGAAGCAAAAGGGAAATGGCCAGGAGAACTCCAAAGCGTATTATGGAGCTACCGAACGACGCCCCGAAGAGCCACAGGGGAGACTCCCTTTTCACTCGTCTTCGGGACAGAGGCCATTATCCCAATAGAGATAGTTCAACCTTCAGTACGGGTGCAAGTATTTGATGAAGGTGGAAACGACCTCGGCCTCAGAACCAAGCTCGACCTCGTCGGCGAACACAGAGAAATAGCCGAGCTGAGAAGAAAAGCTTTTCAGCAAAGAGTGGCCGCGGCTATAAACTTACGGGCCAGGCCAAAAGAAATCAAGAAAGGAGACCTCGTTCTCCGAAAGGCTGACTTTGCACCCCGAAGGCCGTCCCACGGAGTACTTCGCGCAAACTGGGAAGGACCTTATCTGGTTCTCGCCGAAGTACGAAAAGGCGTGTACAAACTTGGCGACGCCGAAGGCGTAGAATTGAAAAATACTTGGCACTCAGACGCCTTGAAAAAATTCTACGCCTAAGATGAAGCGGAGGAATTGTAAGTACAGAATGCTCTTAAGGAAAGTTCTTAAGTATCCAAAATTGTGCAAAGAAGAATTCCGCGAAGATGCTCGCCGTAATAAAGCGCAGATTGACCTCCCAGAGTCCCTTGAGCCATCATGCTCGGGAAAAGATGGAGAAATCTCGCAGAGGCAAGTTTCCGAAGTCCCTTGAGCCATCATGCTCGGGAAAGATGGAAAACAAAAATCTCGCAGAAGTACTCGCCATAGCCAGCGCAGAGATAATTTCCCGAACTCCCTTGAGCGAACGTGCTCGGGAAAATGGGAAGTGAAAAATCTCGCGAAAGGTTTTCCGAAGTCCCTTGAGCAAACATGCTCGGGACAACTGGAAAAACAAAAATTTGACTGAAGGTTTGCCGAAGTCCCTTGAGCAATCATGTTCGGGACAAAATTGGAAATGCAAAAGCCTGCAAAAAGACTTAGTCAAATTTTTTCAGACTTTCCAAAAAGCCTCTGGAGCAAACAGGCTCGGCCAAGGGAAGGTAAAAGAGTTTCTTTGATCGCAGGTTTTCCGAAGTCTCTTGAGCGAACGTGTTCGGGACAATGGAAATGAAGAAACTTGCAAGAAAAGACTTAGCCAAAAAATCTTCATTAAGATGCTTTAAAGCTGCTTTACAGAAGAAGTGCCCGAAGAAGGAGCGCAAAGGAGAAGGGAAGGAAAAGGGGCCCTAAAAAATAGCCTAAGGGTTCGCGGCGTCCCGAGAGCCACTCGCTGGCCCGCCCTTTTCCACCACCTTTCGCGCCGGCATTGAAGGAGGAAGTTTCAGATGCTCGACCTTGGACCATTCCCACCGAGGTCCCTCAGGAATATTTAGGGGCTCAAGAAAAGAGAGGTCTAAATCTGGGAACCTCTGGAGAACCTGGTGACGAGCAAGGCAGAAGCCGTCCTGAAAGGCAACCTTCGCCATTTGATCAGACTCGTTCTTATCAAGCTCGAGGTCGTCAAGGTCGTCCTTCAGTTCAGCAATCTCCTCCTTCAGCGCCTTTATCTCCAGCGTCCCCTTGGACCCCTTCTTCAAAGACTCGACCTCAGCCCGGAGAGTATTATTCTCACTCGTCAACGACACTATAAGGCTGTCAGAACCAGCCTTGTGCTTGAGAAGATCTTCGTTGGCGGCGAGCATCCCCTTTATTTGTTCACCGAGGTCAGCAATCTTCTGGGAGGAATCCTTTTGAAGTTGTTCTTTTTCCTTCCGGAACTCCTCCCGAAGGGCAGTCACTTCTTTCTCAGCAGCCTCTTTCAGCTGCTGGTTTTTGGCGGCCGACTCCGCGAGTGCGATCCTCGCCTCATTCATGGTCTGAGTGGCCGAAGTTCGGAAGGCAACCTCCCTGGCCACCCGAACTCGGAGAAAGCCGGCGTACCCCAGCAGCTGCAAAAAGATAAAACGCAAGGTCAGTAAGAGCCAAACACTTAGGAAAAAATTGAAGGGAAAGAGCTGTGAAGGATATACCTGAGCAGCATGCTCGGTGATCTTTGCGGCGAGAGTGTTATCCCCCGGATGGGCCGCCGCTATAGCCTTGAAGGAGGCCTCGGTGAGCACCCCCTTCGAAATTTCCTTAGCCATTTGAGGAACGTCCTCGGAGTACAAATTCATGTCCTCCGTGAACGTCCAGAAAGGCTCCTTGGGTATCTTCCCTTGCGGGATTTTGGCGTCCCGAAGAGCTCGCTTCCGAGCATGTTCGGCCGCCCAGTCAGGGGTAGTCAACTCCCCTGCGTGGCAAGAATGAGAAGGAGATTAAAGACAAAGAAGGCAATCCAGAAAAAACAAAGGAAGTACACTTTGTCTGGAAACAAACCTGGTGGAACCTCGACAGCGACGTCCTCGGAGTCCTCGGCCTCCTCGGTCGAAATGCCCTTGCCCTTCCGCCTGCGCCGCTCCTCGGCAGAAGGTACTTCTACCACTACATCAAGGAGGGCCTGCGACGCAGTAGGACTTTGAGGAGGGACGTCGGTTGAAGGGACCTCGGAAGCAGCAGTCTCAGACGCCGGAATCTCGGCGGACCCAGGCTCCTCAGCAGTCTCCTCGGGAATTTCTTCTAGAGGAACCTGAGCAGGGGACCTCGGCCGAATCATCAGGCGGCGAAGTGACAGCAACCTCGGCGTCCTCGTTTCCCTCCCTAATACTTTCCAAATGGGAAGAAATAACAGTCTTCTTCGCCCGTTTAGACGAGGGACCAGCACCAACGGACTTTCGCCTTCGGGAAGCCACCTTCTTTGTCTACTCCCCCTTCTCCACTTGGCCGGAGAAAAGGGACTTGTAATAGGCGGCAGTCCCGTCGCCCATCTCTGAAAAAGGAGAGAAACATCAGCGTAAGTCCAAGGAAAAAAACAGCAAAGGAGTAGAAGATGACTCACTTTCGACAAGCGTTTCGAAAGAAATTTCCTCCTTAAGAAGCTTGACCAACCAGGAATCCTTCCCGGCGATGGCAGGAGCTGGCATCTTGAGGTCAGTCTTGTGCTCCTTTACCACCTTTAATTCCCAAAGGACCTCTTCGGTCATCAACTTCCAGTTGATTGGAAAAGGGTAAAGGGCGCGCGGAGCGACCTCGGGATCCCAGTCAGAGACAGCCCGAATGCGGGCGTCGAAATCCGCGAACACGGGAGCCAACTCTGGGGTCAGCAGCATCCTCGGATCAACAACGTCCACATCCAGTGTTCCCTGAGCCCATTTGGTCGGAACGTACGACCAGGCCTCGTCCATCTTCAGGAAGAAGAACTTCTGTTGCCACCCCCGCCAGCTATCCTTAGTGGCGAAGGTGAACATGAATTTCTTGCTCCCGGATCCCCGAGGTAGCATGAAATAGAAGCCACCCTTCGGGACCACAGAGAGCTTGTAGTACTGCATAAAGATTATGAAATGGGGTTCTATCCCGAAGACGCCACACATGCAGAGGTAGGCGTTAAAATAGCAGAACGAGTTCGGGGGAAGCTGGTTCACAGCAATGCCATGAAATTTGCAGAACTCGCACACCATCTTCGGGGGAGGATACCGAAGACCGGCCTTCAGCTGGGCTCGGAAAACGGTAACCTCCTTACTATGGTTTGAAAAAGCATAATGGCTAGAACGAGGCAGCCTAGTAATGGCGTAAGAGGGAAGAAAGAATTTTTTCTTCCACCTCTCTAACTTTGCAGGGGTGGTGCAACAAGGATGGGCTAAAAGAGGCTGCCAGCTCTCAGGAATGGGCATTTTCGACATGAAAACGAGTTTGAAAACGGAAGAAAACAGTTTCCAGAGAAAAACTCAAAAGAACAGAGGGATCAAAACGCTCTGGAAAACAAAAACCCACCGAAAGATTTGCCAAAATCTGAGGACGCCGTCGTGAAAGTTGGCTGGAAAAAAGCTCTGATTAAGGTAGCTCCGCCACAGAAAGCAAGAAAATGCAAGAACAGGGGCAAAGCAGAGAAAAGAGCAGAAGAAAAAGCAAAGGGAACTTATGATGGAATGGGCTATTTATAAAGCCAGAGGTGGGTAACCGAAACATCGTCATAAGTACCCTTTGGAGGCGAACCGTCGCCGTAACTGCTCTCTGCACCTGAAAAGGCGCGCCCTCTGTAACCGACGCGACTCTCCTCCAATGGCAAAGCGCCACGTGTCAACCGCTGCGCAAAAATGGGGGACACGTCCTCCAAACGTCCCTTGAAAACTGGGACACGTCTTCTGACATCCCTGGAAAACTGGGACGCGCCGCTCAGACTGACACGCTTGGCCAAACAGACCTGCAGAAACAAAGAGCAGGCCAACTCGAGGACGCCAAGAGACAGGCTATGGCCGAACAGCCCATGACCTTCGGGCAAGAGGTGTATCTTCGGCACAGGCTCCGCCTCGAAGACACCAAAGAACAGGCCAAGGCCGAAGAGCCCATGATCTTCGGGCAAAAGGCGCATCCTCGGAACAGGTTGAGCTTCCAAAGAGACTCCCATAAACAACCTCGGAAAGAGATGCAAAACCGAAGTCTTCACTTCGGCTTTCCAAAGGGGGGCATGTGATAGCCAAACGCTATCGCCTCTATCTGGCCGAACTCCCTGCCACAAGAATGGCCAGAAGAAGCTGGCGCTACCCGAGAAAAGGTGTGATCATGCACCTCGGGAGATAGCCGAAGAGCTCCGAGCCCGGCACGCCAGGAAAACCCGAGGACACTACTTGCCCCCCCAAGGTTGTGAACAGATCGCCTTCGGAAAAGCGGCACCAGACATAGCGAGCCGAACATGATATCCCCGAAGGCGGAACTCCCTGAAACTGGGAACCCCCGAACTGAGGGCTTGTTTCCCGAAGAGGCTCTGTCCGTACCAAAGGACGACCTCACCCAGGGACCTCGGGAGTACGGCAGGAGCAGTTATGGAAGCATTTAAGGAAGCCTCTGACACATCCATTCATAGACGCCACAATCCACCTCAAAAGGCGCACTGCCACGCTGACGCCATCAAAATCACATCATGGCCCGTCTCAGCACATGGCTCAAGGCAACCTGCTACCAGCTATCTGTCTCCTACGCCCAGAAATTCAGGAACATCCGACCGAACACGTGTCGCGATCTGAACGGGCTAGGCGCTCCTATAAATACCAGGAATTAATACTTGGCAGGGGGCTGGTTAGCAAAACACGGCTCCCACACTCTGAGAAAATTACCAGGCGAGACTCCTCAGCCCTTTGTGCTATTTTCTCTGCCTTTCTCTCAGCCACCACTGACTTGGGCGTCGGAGGCTCCCCCCCCGGAAAAACACTCCGGGGGCCTCCTAACCCTTTGTTTCTGAGCTTTCAGGCACTCTCCTTTGGGCGATCCAATCCACCAGGCGTTCTTCCTCCCAGAAGTCTCTCCTCCAGTCATCATGACTCTGAACGATGAGGCCCCTGGCCATCAATGGTATAAGGCTTGCCTGGATTAGGTAGAATCAGTATTGGAGTTTGGATCAATCTACTTTTCAACTCCTAAAAGCTTTTTTCACCTTTTCAGTCAACTTAAACTTTTGACCCTTATTGGTCAGTTGAGTAAGAACGAAAGAAATCATAGAGAATTTTAAAGCAAATCTTCTATAATAGCCTGGCAGTCCTAGAAAGCTTATGAATTCCTTTACAGCCTTAGGTTTTTCCCACTCTTGCACAGGCATGACCTTTTCAGGGTCTGCTCTAAGGCCTTGCACATCAATGATCTGTCTTGGGAAAGATACCACTTTAATCTAGAATTGGCACTTGGAAAATTTTGCGTAGAGTTGGTTTTCCAACAATGTTTTCAACATAGTTTTTAAGGGATGCTTATGTTCACTTTCATCCTTGGATACACTAGGATGTTATCAATAAACACAACTTCAAACTTTTCCAAGCGTGGTTTGAACACACGGTTCATCAAGTCCATAAATGTGATAGGGGTTTAGTCAAGCAAAAGGGCATGACTGTATACTCATAATGCCCATTTCTTGTTTTGAATGTTGACTTGGGTATATCCTCCTATTTTACCCTTAACTAAAAGTACCCATATCTTAAATCAATCTTAGAGAAGATCTTTGCTCCTATGAGTTGATCAAATGGATCTTCAACCCTAGTGGTGGATACTTGTTCTTGATGGTCACAGCATTCAGCTTTCTATAGTCAATGGACAGTCTCAATGATCCATCCTTCTTTTTCACAAAGAGAACTGGAGCTCCCCTTAGTGAAATGCTTGGTCTTATGAACCCCTTTTGCAGAAGTTCATCAGGTTGTTTCTTGAGCTCAGTCATCTCTATGCTTGGTATTCTGTAAAGAGGTATGGATATTGGTGTAGCTCTAAGTTGTAGTTTAATTTCAAATTCAGTCTCTCTTGGATGGGGAATACCTGGCAGGTCTTTAAGAAAGACTTGTAGAAAGTCTTTCACTACAGGCATTCTGTTCACTTTCTCATCAATTTCAACACCACTCAAGGCATAATATTCATCCCCAGAAATCACAGGAATTTCATCAATCAGTTCTTGTTCCATGCGAAGCATTTCATACACTAATTCCTTAGAATTCACTAATGCAAGCACTTTATTACTAGGCAATGTGATTTTCTTATTAGCACAATCAATCTTGGTTCCATGCATTGCCAACCAATCCATGCCAAGAATAATAACACATTTTGGAATGTTTAACACTAGCAGGTTGGCCATAATCGTAGTCTTTCCTACTACTAACTCATAATTCTTAGCTAGTTCATTAGTGAAAAGACATTGACTACCTACTGTTCATGCTAATGATATATTAGGCATGAATTCTATGGGTAGTTTCATGCATTCAATTAACTTTCTATCCACAATAGATACTGAGGCACTAGTATCAAACAATGCACTAATAGGTATGCTATTTAAATAAATGTTAGCTATCAGTGCAGCCTACTAGGATGCTTCCCTTCTATCAATCTTGAACATTCTTCCAACTCTTTGCACTTGTGGCCTCTGAGCTCCTAGAAGGCCCTTTGGTTGATTGTCTTCAGTTGCTAGCATATTTGGCCTATTTTGACTTTGGTCCTCTTGTACTCATCTTTGGACCAAAGGGCAGCCCTTGATCCAGTGATCCAAAGACCCATATCTGAGACATGGTTGTGTCTCAAAATAACGGGCTTCTTGCCATCAAACGTTTTTACATTTAGGACACCTTGGCCCAACAAACTTACTCTTGGCCATGCCATCCATTCTAGGTTGACAAACCTAGATAGTGTTCTTGCCTTCCATTGGTCTCTGAATTCTTCTAGCCTAGCTGATCTTTCCTGGTCCACTAGAAACTATTTAGTTTCTTACTTTTCCTACGACACTAGTAAAGCCTTCTGAATAACATCATAGTAGGTAACAGCATTGAAAGGCTTAACAGCTCCCCTGATATCTACTCTCAGACCTCTGACAATGTTACCCACTCTAGGGTAATCCAGTTATGGTGCCAAAATTGGGCAATGAAAATCCCAGGGTTGGTATGTCCTGTAGGCCATCAGAACAATCACTTACTATGCATACCTAAGTGGCCCTCTTGGCCACTATGTAAATGCATGCATATTGGTCCAACCATTACACAGATATTCACATTTTATACACATCATGGTAGAAAAGAAGAAAAACACTAGCACAAGTCATAATCTTGGCTACCATACATTAGACAACCTTGTTAAGTTCATGTTTCCAGCCACTGCACCATAATTTCTCTCAAAAAACTATATTAATCTAGCTATGTACCCCTTCTTTTCTTTCCTTCCATTATCAAGCAGAAACTTAGACCAAATCAATTAATTTGGTTTTACATCAGTAGCCCACCTATGGTCCAAGTTATGGATTTTTTAAATTGGTTACAAAATTCTGAGCAAATGAACAGTAAATTAGCCAAATTTGGAACATCATAACTTTGGCTACAGGGCTCCAAATGTATGAATTGAAACTCATAATTAAACCTATAGATGTTCTCTAGGGGTGGTCAAAATTTCATATAAAGATTCACTTTACATAGGGAGATATAAAACTTTGAGTGCAGGCTTAAAATTCTGTCCACCTTATGACCATTATGCCCATACAAAATTTCATAAGTGTGCAAACACTTCATTCATAAGGGGTAAGCCCTCCAAGGATATCCCATACATGTGCAATACACATAGGATTCACATGCTCTTTCATATAGCAACTTTATGTGGTCAAAACAGAATTCACAAACAACCAGCTCATCATTCACACTTAGATAGCTTGTGCACCACCTTCACATACATAGCAAAAAAATCCTCAAATGTTCACATACTTGTTCCAATTTTACATGCCTTACATGTACAAGCATCCATGCACTACATCATGCCATTACCTCAGCTAAAGACATACACCCAAGTGACAGAAGATGCCTGAGACACAATGCACTCCAAAACAAGATGCTGCATAACACAATAAGCACCCCGCTAAAAATACCAAATGTGCCCATAAAATAACCAAACTTTCCATATCATAACTAGATGCATGGAATTTCATATACCTAAATTTTTAGATTAGAAATCAAATGCAAAAGGGTCATTTTGAATGTGATATTTTTGTTGGACCTGAAATGGGTAGATTTGAGGTGAGGAAAGTTTCATGGAGAAACTTAGTAAGGAGAACATTTTAACAATAAGGTAATCTAGCCTTCAACAATCACCTACATCCAAATACACTAAAACAAAAGAAAACACAATGAAAATATCCAATATATAGCATCCAAGTGCAGCAGTCAAACACAAACAACAAACACATGTATGCAGCAGCAACAACATTCATTGGTTAGTCCATAAAACATGTAATAAACAAAAGTAGATCACCATGGAAGCTTTAATCAAGCATAAGCTTGGCCTTAGGAGAGTTTTAACACTAGTTAGTACTAACTTTGGCCTCTATAAACCCTTAAATTTGCTGCCATCATTGTGCACTTCACACTAGGTCACAAAACCTTCACTAAGTGCACTCCCCTCACTAAGCTTGGTTCCTCAAGCTCATGGCTCTCTTCCAAGCTTAGCCCTAGCTTCATGGATGGTTTGAAATATTGTAAACATCTCATGAAAGCAAGAAAACTCCTTACCTTTTTTTGGAAAACCAATAAACCTTGGATAAACCCAAAAGCTAGGGTTTATGGTCTTCCTGGATGCTTTGGTTGTCTTCTCTTGCCTTCTGTTGATTGTTTGTAGTAAGGTGGCCATGGAGGGATATGGAGGAGTTCAAGGAAGAACCCTAGCAGGTGGAGGTCAAATTTTTGGGAGAAAATGGGCAGAAAATGATTTTTTCTAGCTTTATTTCTTTCTTGGTCTATAGTAATGGGATGTTTACAAATTTTGAAAACTTTAAGACACAATTGGACAACGTTTTTACTAGCCATTTGGGATGGGAAAATGACATTTTTTTTTTGCCTATTTTAACCTTGGTCAATGGCCATTTTCACTTTTAGAAAAGTTTGGGACATTTAAGCCCTTAAGTGTCCTTAAGCATTAAATGACTAAGTTTACCTCCTTGAGCACTTTGGTCCCCAACAATATCCTTAATTCGATCCATGTCCTTTCTTCATAATTCGATCCATGTCCTTTCCACACAATTCCATCCATGTCCTTTCCATAGCCATCTTTGAAACTTGTACAATTGAGTACCCAACTTTTGTAACCTTACAATTTAGTCCATAGGTTACATGAAAATTAGGCAATATGCCAATGCTTTCTTGAGGACCAAATTATTATTGTTTGTGCCACTTAGGGGAGTGTATATTGAATACTTTACACTTCACAATTCATACACTATGGTGAAAATTAAAAGCATACAAGTTTAAGTCCATATGCTATAATTTTCCTATTTTGTGAAGGTGGTAATAGACAAACCTCTTGGCCTTAAGTTCTTCCTACCTATGGTGTTGTGGCACAAGCCTCACAAATTGGTTGAATTTGTGTTCATATTCCATAACTTTAAGGCTGTCTTGCTTTAATGCATCAAATTCAACCTGCTTTAGGTCTTTGATGGCATCACTTACATACTGGTCCTAGAACATCCTTGTAAATTTAGGCCACATCATCTCCAGCTCATGATTTGCTCTTTTGGCGCTTTGGGCAGCATACCTATCTCTAACACTTCTTTGCCACATTTCTACACTACCTCCAGGATTGTAGGTAGCCAGAGATACTTTCTTGGTTAAGCTTAAATGCATCCACTTGGAAACCTTGTCAATCAATCTTAGCCACTCCTCAGCTTTCTTTGGTTCAACTCTACCATCAAATTGTGGAGATCATAGGCCTTGAAACATCCTCAACAATTTTACATCATTAGAGCTGTTAAGATCTTTAGCTTTGTGTCTCCTAGACCTGTGTGATTCCTCTGGGTGTCTCTAGGCCTTATTCTTCTTCTTCTTTCACTATGTCTCTTAGCTTTTTTCCTCATGGAATGGTCATAAGTTGAGTTGCACACCCTGGATACTTGGGCAATCTCAAACCTAATTCTCCTAGCTTTAGGGTATCTTTTATCCTCATCTTATGCTTTTTCTTTTTCTTCATTTTCATTAGAAGGAACATTGGTTAGATTGTTATTCTTAGAACCTTCTCTTTCAGCTTCTTGATTCAGTTTCTTGATTTATCTTTTGTGGTATAATTTGAACTCCTTGTTGGTGTGCTTGACAAAACCTCACTAAGACTTCATTTATCTAGGTAAGGTTTCTTTGCAGCCCTGTCCACACTTGAGGCACATTCAATTTAGGTGTAGGGTTCACTCCCCTAAGAGGCCTT
This sequence comes from Aquilaria sinensis, assembly GCA_005392925.1. NCBI lineage: Eukaryota > Viridiplantae > Streptophyta > Magnoliopsida > Malvales > Thymelaeaceae > Aquilaria > Aquilaria sinensis. The sequence continues at coordinate 31,389 of SMDT01001353.1, read as the reverse complement.
TGTGCTATCTGTTGACCCCTTCTTTGTTCTTCATTCATAATGTCTAGCCTTTGCTTACTAGAAGGTCTCCGGGGTCCCTAATCCCAACTCTTGAAGGCAACCATTTTTCTGTTTCATGAAAATCATACTAGAACAATATGTACTATGTCTTAGGTACTTAATACTAGCAGCTAACCAAACTAAGCTATATGTATGCAACTATATGAATCACATCATATGCACATATACCACATTCAAATCTGCTGTGATTCTAACTTCTATTATCACTCTAAGTGCTTAAATACAGTGACCATGCTTAGTGTACCAAAGTCCCAGGGCAATGCATATTCTATAGTCCAATTTAAATAATGCTCACAATTTTTACCCAAGTGGCTTTCTTGCTCATTATGTAAATATATGTATATTGGTCCAACCATCATACACAAATTCACATACAATCTCACTTAGTAGGGATGACAAAGGCCAAAACCTTATATTGAGGCAAGTTAGCGCTCATGCACAATTACATGTACACTTGCTGCACTTGGTGCCCTTTCCATGTGTCTAAACATTCACACCATGTCTAACTCAAATTCTACCCATGTCCTCCTATGCCCTAAAGGTTTTAAACTCTTTAATACACTTAAATGTTCATAGGGAAATAGGTTCAAGATTTGAAATCTATCTAAGTGTGCAATTATGGATTTTTTACTTAACCAGGAAAAATTGGCCATATGAACAGTTCACGGCAAAATCAGCCTCATGCCCACCAGCATCCTCGTTTTATGACATGTTGGCCTGAAGGAGAGACTTCTGGTATGAAGCTACCTGAAACACTCATAAGAACAAGGGTTAGGAGGTCCTTAGAATGTGTTTCCGAGGGAGGAGCCTCTGACGCTCAAGTTAGTGTTTGTGAGAGTAGTAGTAGTAAGAAACAGAGAGTGAGGAAAATAGCAAGAGTTCTATGTCCTATTCTTACCAAGGTCCTTCCTGAGTACTTATAGGAGGGTGGAAGGAGGAGGCCGTTTAACACAGCCTGTTCAAATCGTGACACGTGTTCGGTTAGATTTGATCTGTACCCTCGGAGATAGGTATCTCCAACTGGCCGTAGGCCATTCCAGCTAGAGGGTAGGGGCATGTACAAGTTCTTTCTATTAGAGGCTCCTTAACAATTTTTGTCGTATCTTCGTAAGACCCTTTTGGGGAATGACTCCCCTTCGGGATAGGAGACCCCTTTGGATGCAGATTAACATCGAGGGTTATTAGGAAAGGCCCTTCGGTGGAAAGGATCACCTTCAGAAGATGTTTTCCTCTACCAAGGATGGGTTCTACTTTTTTGAGGTTGGTAGATTCATAAAAGCCGAGGATTGTGGAAGACAACCCTCCCTAAAGTTGGTCATGTGACCTTTCCGATGGTGGTGTGAGTGTCCCCCGAGGTCGGTGCTAAGCCCACTCCGAATGAAGTGAGGGACCCATTTTCCCCGAGGTTGGTCACCTGTATTTCCCGAGGGTGGTGCTCATCAAGCCAGCCTGGCAGACCTCCAAGGGTAATAGCCCTTCGGCTATCACATGCCCTCCTCGAAAAGCCGAAGTTGTATATTCGGTGCTTGAGCTTTTACAAGCGTATCGTGGAACTCTTGGGAGGTGACAGTCGTCTTAGTTACTATGACTGGACTTTTCACCGAGGTTACATTCTTTGGAAGAGGGCACCTATTTGGTTCAAGATGACTCCCCTATCCGAGGTTGTTCCTCCAAAATTAAGTGGTGCTCCTCATTTTTTGGCCGAGGTTTTAATGTTCCTGAAGTTTTTCCTTCGGACTGGAGTGCATATTTCCCTTATGAGTTTTTTGTTGCATGCCAATGAATCATCACATCTTCTGAATGGGTAGACATGCCACTTTGGGCTAGGCTTGCATAGGTCTGCTAGTTGTCAGAAAGCGTGCCCTTGTTTCTCACTTTAGGTGACACATGTCACCAAGTGACTAGCCAACAATTGCGTTCGTTACATCAGTTACATCCCTTCACCTATGAAGGGTCATTATGGCGACACTTTGCTTGCCTCCTTCGGTTTATATAAACCCTTCCTCATCCAGAGTCTTCCACACTCCTCATTTTTCATTTCCTTAGCTATCTGATTTTCTCTACTTTTTAACCTTCTCTTTGGTGGTGGTGATAGCGGCGGAGCGATTTCAGGCAGCACTTCCGGCAGTAATCGAAAGTTCCAACCTCAGTCCGAACTAGGTGGGTTTATTTCCGAGTTTCCATTTTTTCTCAAAATTTTCTCCTTCATCTCCCTGAGGTTAGTTTTCCTTTCCGAACATGTCTTCTTCTCAAGCTAAGACCATCCCCATTCCTGAGAGTTGGCTCCCCCTCAACTCCCATCAGGCCAACCTGGGAGACCTCCAAGGGTAATAGCCCTTTGGCTATCACAGCCAACATGGATAGGCAATAAATCTAGATACTGTTAGTGTTGTGCCCAAAAGCCAATCATGAGATGATTGTATTTTTGCACATTGAGTCATGATATTTTATTAAGGTATTAATCCAGCAATTATGTTTATTGTTTTGTTCCTGCGTAACTTAACAAACATAATTGTAACCCTAGAATAATGATATTCTTAAAAGTCCCTGGTCTAGTATTACTGTGGAGCGGGTTGCAATAATACATAACGACTAGCATATGTGGAGACTAATATGAGATATGTAGTCTATATATGGGTACAAGTTGGAGAACTTGTGTACTGGACCGACCCACCATGAGAACACTACATGGATCGTTATATGAGTGTCATAAGTGATTCCCATAGTGATCAGGGTATATGTAGTCCTTCGACCTAAGATCATCAAGGTTCCCTACATGTGAGTCACATACTTTGATACTTTCCTTTGTTGCTCGTAACTGAGTGAACTTGAAGGAGGTCATTGGGTATGTCACATATCATGCGGAGGGATTTGTATGATCAAGATGGGATTTGTCCCTCCTATGTAACGGGAGTGATATCTTCGGGCCCCTTGATAGAGTGAGACTTAGAAAATGCATGGCCATGCTCGGATGAGTTGATATGCGATATCAATGTCATCAGTTTAAGTTAGTCTACTCGGTAATCAAGAAACCAAAGATTGGGCTATACGAGAGTGACACATTCCATGTCTCGTGCTTAGTCTTGATATCTTGGACAAAGGGACAATGGCATATATCGGTGATGATCATAAAGGTATAGTCGAATCATCGACAATCTTGTCACTTGGGTAGCAATGATGTGTTGCTAGACACCGCTCATTGCTTATGATCATAAATGTGATTTATGATCATTGCCAACGTGATAAGAGCCTATTGGGTCGCACACATAGAGCAATTTGGATCATTAGAGTGCATGGGCTAATTATTTGGGTTATGGTTTCACTTTAATTTCATATTAATAATGGGCCCAAGAGTTGAGCCATTATTAAGCCTGAAATTAAATCCTAATTGGATTAGGGCTTTGAAACCCATTAGGCCTGGAAGTTGAGTCTCACTATAAATACAACTTTTAAGTGAGAAATTCGCAGGTCTCCTTGCCCTAGCCTCCCAAAAGGACAGTCACACTCTTCTCTTGCAATTCCTTGGAGGACGCAAGCTAGCACTGCGAGCGCAAGAGAAACGCATCTGCCGGGACGTGGTGGAAGCGTGGTGATCCCGAGAGGCTCGTGTGGATACCATAGAGAGCTTGAACACGTCAACTGTTCAGGTTTTGTGATTCGACTCTACAGTTGAGTGAGAGATCTCAACCAAAAATTAGGTATGAAAATTTTCGAACACCCGGTTTACCCCGTTTCACTTGGATCCTGGAGGGTTTCGGTTAAATTCCGCTGCGCTGTTTGGCTCCCGAAACCCAACAGTGGTATCAGAGCTACTGGTGAAACCCTAAATCGGGATTGAGTGTTGAATCGCATGATGCTATGTGTTCGATTGGTTTTCGGCCATGATTAATTAGATTGATTCATGATGCATGAAACCGAAATTCGTAATGAACATATGAGATATATGAAGAAACGACACAAATTGGTTAATGAGATTAACCCGAAATTGATAGGTATGAGATACCTATATGGATTAGGATTCTTGCAATAGTTGCAAAAACCCTAGGTTTGTTCGGATTCGGCCTATTCGGGCACCGAAAGTAAGGTATTTTTGGTGGCTCGAATGGAGGAGTCTCGGGTGCCTACTTGGTCGAAATAGAAGATTTCGGCCTAAGCAATTGTAAGACAATTTTTTGCGCCGGGGGGCGCTGCCCCCCGCAAGGGCGGCTCCCCTTGACCCCGTCCGCTGACCGGTCAATGGAACCACCGCCCGCTGACCGGCCAGCGGGACCGCCGTATGCGAAGCGCCACATAAATAAAAACTGGTTAATCAACGCGTGAAAATTGGCATGCATCTTTGTTGAATGAGATTTGACATGATATGCTGATTGGTGTTTGAAGCATGGTGCATGGTTATAGCCCTTGATTGGTTGTACTTGTAAATACGGCCTGCGAGTCGTGCCTTTTCTTATCACTCTCATTGTACATTCTCTTCTCACCTTACTCCCCTCGAATGTAACTCGAGGTTTCTATTATTGATGTAATGGTGCATTATGGGATCATGCAAGGAGGTATGTCCAAGGAGGTGACAACAAAAGGGCAGCCAAGAAAGGAAGAGAAGGAGCTTGTGAAGACTCTTTTCTTTTCTTAGGCTTTTATGATATTCTCATTGGCTTGAGAATATCGCATAGTTTGGGCTATAACCATGTCACGTTTATTTCTTGTAAGCATGAGATGCATGTTTTATATTTGTATGTGATGCATGTATAAAACAACCGGAGATAACAAATTGGTGAGATCAAAAGATAAAATCCCTCAAACAAATATTAAGTCATTAAATGTGATGCCTTCCAAATGTTGGCACTCGTCAAGACTTTGATCAACATTAGGTGGGTTTGCCAAAGCAAAGCACCTATGTTCATCTTGGTAAGGCGCGATGGGATAATAGTGATATCCAAACTGCTAACTTTGGGTTCGACTTAACTAAGTCATCCTAATAGGATTAGGGACTTAGAGGCATAGAGTTGGGCTTAAGTTCATGAGATGAGCTTGGACAAGTGTTGTTCACCCAACTATCCAAGAGTTGCATAAGATGCAATTGGCAAGGAGTTGCCTACCTAAATAGCTGTAACTTGAGAGAAAAGCCAAAGCTGACTCAGGTTGTGGTCAAATATGGATCTTGGCCCACTAGAATACCTTAGCGCCGAGGTGTTCCGAAATAATATCGAGGGTTATTATTTTGAGGAAAATAGTGGGAGTATCGTTTAATAAAAGTCCTTATTAAATGAATTAAAATACATGACTCTTACACTGCATATTTACGGTTGTAGATAACCATGGCACAAAACACATCGACACTTTCGTTGCGATCGATCCTTGAGAAGGAAAAACTTAATGGGACCAACTTCCTCAAATGGTACCAAAACTTGAGGATAGTCCTCAAACAATAGAGAAAGGCTTATGTCCTAGAGCAGCCCATTCCGAATGAGCCTGCTGCCACTGCTCCAAGAGCTGAAAGGGATGCTCACAAGAGGCATTCTGATGATGCTTTGGATGTTGCATGCCTCATGCTTATTACCATGGAATCTGAGCTTCAGAAGCAACATGAGAACATGGGGGCGTTCGATATGATCGAACATCTCAAAATGCTTTTCCAAGAGCAAGCTAGGCATGAGAGGTTTGAGACCTTTAAGGCATTGTGTTGATATCTTTAACAAAGAGAAAATGACATATTCGAATAATGATCATAAAGGTTTAGTCAAATCACCAACAATCTTGTCACTTGGGTAGCAACACTCATTGTTTATGATCATAAATGTGATTTATAATCATTACCAGCGTGGTAAGAGCCCATTGGTGTTTGTATGATCATGCGGAGGGATTTGTATGATCAAGATGGTATGTCACATATCATGCGGAGGGATTTGTATGATCAAGATGGGATTTGTCCCTCCTATGTAATGGGAGTGATATCTTCGGGCCCCTTGATAGAGTGAGACTTAGAACATGCATGGCCATGCTCCGATGAGTTGATGTACGATATCAAAGTCATCAGTTCAAGTTGGTCTTCTCAGTAATTAAGAAACCAAAGATTGGGCTATACGAGAGTGACACATTCCATGTCTCGTGCTTAGTCTTGATATCTTGGACAAAGGGACAATGGCATATATCGGTGATGATCATAAAAGTTTAGTCGATTCACCGACAATCTTGTCACTTGGGTAGCAATGATGTGTTGCTAGACACCGCTCATTGCTTATGATCATAAATGTGATTTATGATCATTGCCAACTTGGCAATAGCCTATTGGGTCGCACACATAGAGCTATTTGGATCGTTAGAGTGCATGGCGTAATTATTTGGGTTATGGTTTCACTTTAATTTCGTATTAATAATGGGCCAAGGAGTTGAGCCATTATTAAGCCCGAAATTAAATCCTAATTGGATTAGGGTTTTGAAAGCCATTAGGCCGGGAAGTTGAGTCTCACTATAAATACAACTTTTCAGTGAGAAATTCTTAGGTCTCCTTGCCCTAGCCTCCCAAAAGGACAGACGCAAGCTAGCACTGTGAGCGCAAGAGAAACGCATCTGCCGGGACGTGGTGGAAGTGTGGTGATCCCGAGAGGCTCGTGTGGATACTATAGAGAGCCTAAACACGTCAACTGTTCAGGTTTTGTGATTCGACTCTACAGTTGAGTGAGAGATCTCAACCAAAAATTAGGTATGAAATTTTTGAACACCCGGTTTACCTCGTTTCACTTGGATCCTGGAGGGTTTCGGTTAAATTCCGCTGCGCTGTTTGGCTCCCGAAACCCAACAGTGACATACCCAATGACCTCCTTCAAGTTCACTCAGTCATGAGTAACAAAGGGAAGTATCAAAGTATGTGACTCACATGTAGGGAACCTTAATGATCTTAGGTCGAAGGACTATATACCATGATCACTATGAGAATCACTTATGAAACTCATACAACGATCCACGTAGTGTTCTCGTGATGGGTCAGTCCAGTACACAAGTTCTCTAACTTGTACCCATATGTAGACTACATATCTCATATTAGTCTCCACATATGCTAGTCGTTATGTATTATTGTAACCCACTCCACAATAATACTAGACCAGGGACGTTTGAGAATATCATTATTCTAGGGTTACAATTCTATTTATTACGTTACACAGAAACAAAACAACATAAATAATTGCTGGATTAATGGCTTAATAAAATATCATGACTTAATGTGCAAAAAATAAAATCATCTCATGATTGGCTTTTAGACACAACACTAACATTGGACACATAAAGCCTATTTGGATTATTTGAGTGCATAGGCTAATTTATTTGGGTTATTTTTTCATGATAATTTCATATTAATAATTGGCCCAAAAGTTGAGCCATTATTAAGCCCAAAATTAAACCTAATTGGATTAGGGCTTTGAAACCCATTAAGCTTGAAGTTGAGTCTCACTGTAAATACATCATATAGTGAGAAATTCGAAGACTTGCCCTAGCCTCCAAAAAAGTTCAAGCCGCACTATTCTCTTGCAATTCCTTGGAGGACCCAAGCTAGCATTGCGAACGCAAGAGAAATGCATCTACAAGGATGTGGTGGAGGCGGGTGATCTCGAGAACTTTGTGTGGATATCATAAAGAGATTTGAACATGTCAACTATTCAGGTTTTATGATTCCACTCAACAATTGGGTGAAAGATCTTAACAAAAATTAGGTATGAAAATTTTTGAACACCCAGTTTACACCGTTTCACTTAGATCTTAGAGGGTTTTAGTTATATTTTGTTGCGTTTGTTTGGCTCCCAAAACCCTACACCAAATGCAGGAATTCCAAATCCCAGTTAAATCTCTAGATGTGCTCTAGGTGGGGCCAAAGTTTCAACCCAAGATTCACTCTACAAAGGGAGATATAGAACTTTGAGTGTAGAGTCGAAATTCTGTCCACTTTATGACCATTATGCCCATACAAAATTTCATAAGTATGCAAACATTTCATTCACAGGGGGTAAGCCCTCTAAGGAGGGCTTACCCCCTACATGTCCAATACACATAGGAATTACATGCTCTTGCATAAAGCAACTTTATGTGGTCAAAACAGAATTTACAAACAAGCAGCCCATCATTCACACTTAGACAGCTTGTGCACCACCTTCACATACATAGCAAAACCATCCTAAAATGTTCACAATACTTGTTCCAAATTTATATACCTTACATATACATGCATCCATGCACTACATGATGGCCTTTAACTCAGGTAAAGACACGCACCCAAGTCATAGGAGAAGCTTGAGACACAATGTACTCCGAAACAGGATGCTAGACAGCTGCTATGTAACACAGTAAGCACCATCACTAAAAATATCAAATGTGCTCCTAAAATCACCAAACTTTCCATATCACAACTAGATACATGGAAGTTCAAGTACTTGAAATTTTAGATCAAAACTCAAATGAAAAAAGTTAGTTTGAATGTGATCTTTTTGTTGGACCTAAAATGGGCAGATTTCAGGGGAGGTAAGTTTCATGGTGAAACTTACTAAGGAGAAGACTTTAACATTAAGGTAATGTAACCTTTGGCAGTCACCTGCATCCAAAGACCCTAAAGGACAAGAAAACACAATGCAAATATCTAATATAGGGCATCCAAATGCAGCAATCAAACACATACAACAAACACATGTATGCGGCAACAACAACATTCATTGGTTAGTCCATAAAAAATGAAATAAACATAAGTAGATCACTATGGCAGCCCTCCTCAAGAATAAGCTTGGCCTTAGGAGAGTTTTAACACTAGTTAGTTGTAACTTTGGGTTCTAGAAACCCTTAAATTTGTTGCTATCACTGTGCACTTCACACTAGGTCACAAAACCTTCACTAGGTGCATTCTCCTCGCTAAGCTTGGTTCATCAAGCTCATGGCTCTCTTCTAAGGTTAGCCCTAGCTCCATGGATGCTTGGAAATACAATAAACATCCCATGAGAGCAAGAGACTCCTTACCTTTTTTTGGAAATCCAATTAGCCTTAGATAAACCTGAAAACTAGGGTTTATGGTCTTCCTTGATGCTTTGGTTTTCTTCTCTTGCCTTTTCTTGATTGTTTGCAGTATGGTAGCTATGGTGCATGGTGGAGAAGCTTAAGGAAGAAAGCTACTAGGGATCAAACTATGGAGGAAGAAATGAAAGAAATAATTATTTTTCTTTAGTTTTTCCTTATTTATTCTATCTTTGACCTTGGTGGCATACATGTAAATTTTTGAAACTTTGGCCAACATTTGGACAGATTATATCTAGTTATTTTGGCTAGGAAAATGATGTTTTTCACCACTTTTAACCTTGTCAAAGGTCATTATAACCTTTAGACAAAAAGGTGGACACTTGGATCCTTAGTTGGCATTATGCCATAAATGATCAACTTTGCCTTCTTAAGCACTTTGGTCCCCAACAATATCCTTAATTCCATCCATGTCCTTTCTTCATAATTTCATCCATGCCCTTTCCTCACAATTTTATCCATGTCCTTTCCATAGCCATCTTTGGAAATTTGTGCAATTGAGTACCCAACTTGAGAATTAGGCAATATGCCAATGCTTTCTTAAGGACCAAACTATCATTGTTTATGCCACTTGGGGGAGTGTATATTGAATCCTTTACACTTCACAATTCATACATTGTGGTGAAAATTAAAGCATGCAAGTTTATGTCCTTAAGTTGTAATTTTCCCATTTTGTGAAGGTGGTAACATAGAAACTCCATATTTTTTGGAGACTTCAATATTTAGGAACTCCATATTTAGTAAGCTCCAAACCTTGTGGAGGCTTCCATACTTACCCTTACCCTAACACTAACTCTATCCCTAACCACTAACCCTAAACCTTAAACCTAAAACACTAACTCTAACCCTAAACATCAAGCCTTAACCCTACGCACTAAAATTTCCAAATTAAGTATGTTTCATATTTAATGGCTCCCAAATCTAGATTATTCCAAAATAAGAAATTTTATACTTGACAAGTTTAATGATCTTGATCAACAAATAGTCTTGACCCTTCATTCCTAAAAATTTCATTTTAGCATGTCACAATAATTTTGTCATTTGTCCCTCAACTTCCTAAAACTTTTCATTTTCATCCAAAATTCATGAAATTTTTCAGTTTAGTCAATGAAATGAATTAGGAATTAGCACAATAGAAGACTCATAGCAAAATTTCAAAATCAAGGTTTCATTGTGAAAAAGCATCATTTTATTGTCATAATAGTTGAAATCGATAGAAGGTAGATGAAGAGGCCCAAAATTTTGACAAAATTTGGGTGGGCATCTCTTCAACAGTTTTAATCATTATAGGGTAACATGGAAAAATTGGTGCCATTTCTTAAACTATGTGGCACAATGTCACAAGATGAAACAATTTCCTAGGCAACATCTATGACAATTTTTATCATCATAGATTTTACAACGACTCAGCGGAAATTTTACTAGAGATTGAGGCATAATTGTTGTAGTATCTATGATGATTATAATTATCGTAGACTTCAGGACAACATTTGACAAGCGTATCTTCTTCTCATTCTTTGAATCCACATTCCTCTCACTCCTGTCTCCCTCCCCAAACATACTTCTATGTTTGAATGCTTTCGATTGACATATAGTTTCATGGTTTTGTAGTTTATATCAAATTTGGGCTTTTTTTTTTTGCCAAGTTCCTTTAAAAGGTGCCCAAATTCTATGTTTCATGTTAAATTTTTCATGTAATTTGTTATGTGTTAGTGACATAATTTGTTTAGGTGATTATGTGCTAATGTTGAATAATAAACTTGCTTAGTTTCTAAGTTTATAGATTTTTCGGTTATGCACTAGTTTTAGAATTTAGTTAGGGATGTAATTTTTTTTTAGGTTTTAGTTATGTAAATTCTAAGATTTTTTTATTGAGCTTTTTGATTATGCACTAAACATGAGAATAAAATTCAAGGTAATTAAAAATTATAGGTAATTTAAAAATTATAGGTAATTAATAACTTAACTGACTCTATACAAAATTGTAGAATGAAAATGTAAGTTATACAAAGTTGGAGGATAAAATTGTAGGTAATTTAAACATTTATGACTTAATTGACAAAATGTAAAAGTTAAGGATAAAATTTTAAGTAAGTTATCTTTAATGAATTTATGAAAATAATTAAAGAGTAAAGGATAAACTTGTAAGCAATTTAAACTTTAAGGACTTAATTGACAAAAATATAAAAGTTAAGGAAATAATTGTAGGTAAATTAATGTTTAGGAACTTAATTGCTAAAAAATTATTAAATTGATGTTTCATCTAAATTTACAAAATTTAGCATGAGGCATAGTGGACATAGGTACTCTAGGATGGGTTGGGGCACACCTAACTGTAGTTAGGATTTGCATCATCCTTGACCTACTGGTCACCATGAATGTGGCAGGATATCTGATCCGCTGGGCACTATGATCATTTTCTCCACCCTATCGATAGCTCTTACTTAGGGGCCACTAACCTAAACAGCATGTCCTTACGCCCCCAAACTTTTATGGGGCATTAGCTTCATTGTCATAGGCATACGTGAACAGTGTGGTGACCATTTCTAATGCGACAACTACCTTGACCCAAACTGGATTTCTAGGCCAAGTATAGGACAATAGGCGATGACTCAGGGGTTCTAGCAGGGGACAGCTATCGAGGCATCCTTCTGTCGACAAGCAGACACCCAATGGCTCACCGCCCTAGAAACCTAGTGTGGGGGCAACAACATGTTGAATTATGACACCTTCTCTACCAGATGCACATTCAAAAATCATCCCACATGAGTAAGTATACCATATTTTCAATGGTTTTTTAACCCTAATTCCTTTAAAGTGATTAATTATTTTTTCTATATTGCACCATTACGGAAGATAATGACCTTTGATCGACTTAAACTTTGATTCATTTAAAGCTTTGGAATAGACCTTGGCCCACATGGGTGGTGGTTCAAGGCAACATATGCGGGGAGTATTATTTGTGGGACCCTCGAGACTTTGCCGAGATCCACTGCCTCATAATTGACTATGGCTTGAGTGCTATTTAGAACTAAGTCTACCACCAATGGAAGGATGTGGGCAAGTAGGTATTGAGGTTCAATCAAAACCTGAACCTCAATTGTAGACTGCTTTACCCACATGTTTAGTCTGTGTATGACACGCACTTGTGGCAGCAGATGTGTGACCATTGGCGGAAAGAGGAATAGAAGAAGTGGTCCACCATCAATAAGACCATCAAGAAGGCAGCGGATGATTTGGGGGTTGTCCCAAACCACACTTTGGGCTTTATTCATAGTGAGATGCACTTTGTGTTACCCACTCCAGGGTAGTCCATTTATGGTGCCAAAACTGTGTATTTAAACTCCCAGGATTGGTGTCTCCTGTAGGTCATCAGAACAACACCCCTAGTGTGCATACCCAAGTGACCCTCTTGAGTACTATGCAAATACATGCATATTGGTCTAACAATAACACACATATTTACATTTATGCACACTATGGTAGCTAAGAAGGAAAACACAATCACAAGTCATAGTTTGGGCTTCCACACATTAGGAAATCTTGTATGTTCTAGTGACCAGCCACTGCACCTGTAACTTCCACTAATAAACTGTATCATTCTAGCCATGTGCCCCCTATTTTCTTTGCTCCATTATCAATTAGAGACTTAGAGGAACCCAAGGTATTTTTTTTTACATCAACAGCCCACCTATGGACCAAGTTATAGATGTTTGAAGTTGATTACAAAATTCTGATCAAATGAACAGTAACTTAGCCAACTTTGTAACATCATATATTTGGCTACAGGACTCCAAATTCAGAAATTTCAAATCTCAGTTCAACCTCTAGATGTTCTATATGTGTGGCCAAAATTTCATACAAATATTCCATCTACACAGGGAGATATAGAACTTTAAGTGCAGAGTCAAAATTCTGGTCACTTCATGACCATTTTGCCCATACAAAATATCATAAGTGTGCAAACACTTCATTCACAAAGGGAAAATCCCACCAAGGCTATGCCATATATGTCCATTACACATATGAAATACATTCCCTTTCTTTTAACAACTTTATGTGGTCAAAACAGAATTTACAAGTAAGGAGCCCATCATTCACACTTAGGCAGCTTTGCACCACATCACTTACATAGCCAAAACATTACTCAAATGTTCAGATACTTGTCCCATTTTGCATACACTACATGTAAATGCATACATGCACTACAAAATGGTCTTAACTCAGTGAAATATGTACCCTAAGTTACAGGAGTGCCTGAAATGCAATGGACTCCAGAAACAGGATGCTGGATAGCTGTTGCACAACACAGTTGATAGCCGAAGGACTATCGCCTCTCCTAGAACGTACCTCCTATCAAAAGCATGCTCGGGAAGCCTGGCACCATCCAAGAGAGGCACTAGTACTGACCTTGGACTAGGCGAATTCCAGTGCCTCGAACTCGGGATTTAGCCTAGTACCCCAGAGAGCTCCAAAGGTACAGACAGCCCCCTCGGGGGATTAAACGGATCGCCTTTGGGATAGAAGAATCAGCTACCGCAAGCAAGAGAGAATTTCCCGAAGGCGGAACCTGCGAGCCAGGCAGCGCCCCGAACTGCGAACATAACTCCCGAAGAAGGGTGTTCGTCCCAGAGAGTGACCTCGCCCAAAGGACATCAGGAGTACGGCAGGAGCATTTAAGGAGCCTCTGACACATTGCCCACAAACGCACCATGTCACCTCAAACGACATTCTGACATGCCGACGCCGCCCAGCCCTTGTCACAACCTGTCTCGGACCAAGGCTCGAGGGAGCCTACAAACAGCTACTTGTCCCCTGTGTCCAAAGGTACACAGCAGATCTGACCGAACACGTGTCACGATTTGAACGGGCCAGACACTTCTATAAATACCAAAGAACAGCCCCTTGCAAGGGGTTGGTCAGTTTGTTGAGAGGATACGAACAGGCAAGGCCACTATACCCCTGAGTGCTCTCTTTCCTTCACCTCTCAGAAAACTAACTTGGGCGTCGGAGGCTCCTCCCCGGCAAAACATCCCGGGGACCTCCTAACCTTTCCTTTTGGGCTCTTCAGGTACCACTCCCTGGGAAACCTCCACTCCGGGCATTCTCCTCCTCAGGAAGTCCCTCCAGACACCACCATGTCCTCCAGCGAAGACGTCTCCGGACATCAACAGTATGTACTACCACTAAAATTACCAAATGTGCTCCTAAAATCACCAAACTTTTCCGATCATAGCTAGACAACGGAAGTTCATGCACCTAAAATTGTAGATCAAAACTCAAACAACAAAGGTTAGTTTAAAGGTAATCTTTCTGCTGAACCTGAAATGACAAAATTGAGGGGAGTAAGTTTCATTGAGAAACTTAGTAAGGGTAACACTTAGATTCAGTAGGCAATGTGACCTTCATTAAAACCTACATCCAAAGACACTAAAACACAAAAAACACAATGCATATATACAAGATATAGCAACCAAATGCAGCAGCCATTCACAACAAACAAACACATGAAATGCAGCAACAACAATAACCATACGTTAGTCCCTAAAACATGCAATAAACTTAAATAAATCACCATGGCAGCCCTCCTCAAGCTAATTCTTGGCCTTAGAAATATTTTAACAGTAGTTACTACTAAATTTGGGTGCTAGAAACCCTTACTTCACTGCCATCATTGTGCACTTCACACTAGGTCACAAAACCTTCAATAAGTGTACTCCCCTCACTAAGCTTGGTTCATCAAGCTCATGGCTCTCTTCCAAGCTTAGCCCTAGCTCCATGGATGTTTGAAAATTACAGAAAATAGTCTATGAGAGCAAGAGAACCCTTACCTTGAGTGTATGCTGAAATTGGAGCTTGATCCTAGGTGCACCCAAGTCTTAGCACCATATAGCTTCCAATTGCCCTTTCTTGCTTTCTTTTGCCTTCAATTTTAATCTTGGAGGTATGGTGGCTATGGAAGAAGTGTGGGGCTGGAGATGCTGCATTTTTTCTTCTGGAAGAGATCAAATATGGGAGATAAAGACAAAGATAACCACTTATAAAGACTTTAGTGCACAAAACACACTTAATAGCCTTAATTAAGCTTTATGTCATTTTCCTTGCTACAAGACCATGGTTTCTCAGTCATAATTTCTTGGCCCATATTTGACTCTCTTGCCATGCTTTGGCCGGCCCTCCCTTGAGTGGGATATGTGATTTGACCACTTAAATGGCCTTAAATGAGCTTAAGGGCACAAAAGACACTTAACAAGCTTAACCTTGCTTTATGTCATTTTCCTTCTCATTAATTTTGGTCTCTTTGTCTTAAACTCATTTGTACACATGTGCCTACCATTGTTGACTAATTATCAAGCCTTGACTACCTCCCCCATGGTGGGAAAACTCCAAATTGCTTCATTTGACTTAAGTAAAAAACATACACATCATATGGCTTACACTAGGACACTTAGGTCCTTTATGCCTTTTTGTGTTTTCTTTGTCTTTAGTTGTCTTCCATGAGCAATTTGGTCCTCCAATAGCACTTTTATACCATTCATATCCTGATCATAACTCTCCAAATCTCTTTCTTGAGAGTTTTACAATTGAGTACCTGAGTTTCCAAAATCTTACAAAAAAGTCCATAGGTTGCTTGACAAACAAGCAATCCTTAAGGATTTTCTTGGGGGCCAAGTTACTAACTTGGAACACTTTTAAGGAGGTGTTGATCATGCCTTATTACCCCACATACTTCAATCACTATGGTGAGAATTACACAATATAATGGTTTTTAGCCATTATGATACACTTGTAATTCTCTCATTTTGTGAGGTGGTAACAATCCTCCCCCCTTTAAAAATTTTGGTCCTCCAAAATAGCTTTTAACTTTGGGTATTCTTCAGGATACCTTTCCATAAGGTTTTTTTCAATTTCCCAGGTTGCTTATCTTTCAGAGTGGTGTGACCACTGAACTTTAACCATGAGAATAAGTTTGTTTCTTAACCTTTTGGTATCCTTGGCTAAGATAGCTATAGGTTTCTCTTCATATGTCAAGTTGGGTTCCAACTGTATGTCTTCCACTACAATAGCATGCTTTGTGTCCAACAGACACTTCTTAAGCATACTGATGTGAAAAACATTATGAACACTTGACATGCTTGGCAGTAGAGCTAACCTATATGCTACCTTGCCAACTCTGTCCAAGATCTCATAAGGACCTATGTATCTTGCAGCTAACTTGGTCTTTTAGGCACATAGATTCGGTCCTTGAAGTATAGTAATCCTTGCTTGTAGGCAAAGGATTGATACAAGGAACCTTTTTCCTCTCCAGAAATCCTTTTCACACTTCTCAATCCACTAAGATCTTTGAGCCTTCTTGGTCGGATGAGTAAGAACTAAGGCAATCATGGAAAAGCCTGATACAAATCTCCTGTAGTATCCAGCTAATCCTAGGAAACTACTGATTTCCTTCACAGTTCTCGGTCTTTCCCACTCATGCACTACCTTGACCTTTTTAGGGTATGCCTTAAGGCCTTGTGCATCTATGGTGTGTCCTAGGAAGGACACTTCCCTTATCCAGAATTCACACTTGGATAATTTGGCATAAAGTTGATGTTCCAATAGAGTCTTTACGACAATCTTCAGATGATGTTCATGTTCATTTTCATCCTTGGAATACACTAGGATGTCATCAATGAACACAACCACAAATTTGTCTAGATGTGGTCTGAACACCCTGTTCATCAAGTCCATGAAAGCAGCTGGGGCATTAGTCAAACCAAATGGCATGACTGTATACTCATAATGCCCATATCTGAGCCTGAATGCAATCTTACGAATGTCTTCTTCCTTTACTCTCAACTAGAAGTATCCAGATCTCAAATCTATCTTGGAGAAGATCTTAGCTCCCAGTTAATAAAAAATATCCTCAATCCTAAGGAGTGGATACTTTTTCTTGATAGTTACTACATTGAGCTTCCAATAGTCAATGCATAGTCTAAAAGATCCATCCTTCTTTTTCACAAAGAGAACAGGAGCTCCCCATGGTGAAACACTTGGCCTTCTGAACCCTTTTTCAAGAAGTTCATCAAGTTGTTTCCTAAGCTTATTCATCTCTGTGATTGGCATTTTGTAAGGATGTATGGATATTGGACTAGCTCCTGGTTGCAACTTGATCTCAAACTCAATTTCCTTTAGTGGAGGAATACCTGGTAGGTCTTTAGGAAAGACTTGTCAAAAGTCTCTCACTACAAGTATTCTATCTACTTCTTCTTCACAGTGCAATTGATTCAATGCATAACAATAATCATGCTCAGAAATCACAGGTATCTCATCTAGTACCTCTTGCTCCATGCCTTGCATTTCATACACTAATTCCTTAGAATTCACTAATGCATGCACTTCACCATTAGGCAATGTGATTTCCATCTCAGCACAATCAATTCTTATGTTATGCTTGGCAAGCCAATTCATACCCAGCACTAAATCATACTTAGGAATATCCAACACTAGCAGATTAGTCATAGCCTTAGTCTTTCCTACTACTAGCTCACAATTCTTACCTAGGTCATTGGTGAAAAGACATTGACTACATGCTGTTTTCACTTAGGATATCCTAGGCATGATTTCAGTAGTCAATTTCATGGCTTCAGCAAATTTCCTAAACACTATAGATACAGATGCACTAGTATCAAACAAAACACTAACAAGCATACCATTAAGGTAAATGTCACCTCTTAGTGCTCTTCCCTGCTCTGATGTCTTTGGCCTCCTTTGAGCCTGTGGGTTGTCTTTGATCCAATGATCCATGGATCCACATCTTAGACACGCTTGGGTGTCAAAATAGCAAGCTTTCTTTCCATGAAACTTCTTGCATTTAGGGCACCATAGGCCAAGGAACTTCCCCTTAACCTTTCCCTCACCACCAAAATGGGAACTCTTGGCAATTCCCTTGCCATATGGTGGCTTCTTCTGCATGCCTCCTGCCAGACTACTTTCCCCTGGTCCATTGGGAAGGTACTTAGTCTCATACTCCTCTTGCTCTACTAATAGAGCTTTCTGCACTGCTTCATAGTATGTGACTGCTCCAAAAGGTCTAACAGCATTTCTAATATCTGACTTTAGGCCTCTGACAAATCTTTTGGCCTTCAATTCCTCTAGTGCATGATACTGAGGAGCATACCTCACCAATTGATTGAATTTCTGCTCATACTTTAGGACATTGAGGTTGTCATGCCTTAGAGCATCAAATTCAGCTTGCTTCATATCCTTGATGGCATCAAAGATGTACTATTCCTAGAACAACTGTGTGAACTCTGGCCAGCTCATCTCAATATCTATTCCTGGCCTTCTGCCCTTCTGGAAAGCATACCTATCTCTGGTGTTTCTTCACCACATCTCTACACTGCCTACCAGATTGTAGGTAGCTAGTGACACTCTCTTGGTGGAGCTGAGTAGCATCCTCTCAAACATTTTTTCAATGAAGATTAACCACTCCTTAGCTCTCTCTGGCCCAGCTCTTCCATCAAACTGTGGAGGTCTTAGGCCTTGGAACTTCTCCAACAGTCTGACCTCATCTAGGCCTTCTAGATCCTCTGATCTATGTCTCCTGGATCTTTGAGAGTCCTCTGTATGGTGATGCTCACCATGATCTATCTGCCTTCTCTTGGATCTTCTCTCATGGCCTTCCTCAATCTCATTCCTAGTGGAGGAATGGTCATAGACTAAGGGATTGGTCTTGGACGTCTGACCAATCTCAAATCTAACTCTTCTGCCTCTCGGATTTCTCCTATCCTCATCTTCCACCTCAATGGTCTCATCATTTGTCTCTTTTAAGCTTCCAGTAGGAACATATTCAAATGTGATCCTAGTATCCTCTTCTAAAGCTATTAGGACTCCTTGCTGTTGTGCATCCCGAACTGGTTCTGCTAGAGCTACTCGGACTCCTTGCAGTTGTGCTTGAATAAGCCTTACTAAGTTCTCATTGATTAGAGCTAAGTTTCGCTGAAGCTCTAACTAAACTTGAGGCACATCAGGGTTTGGTACCCTCTGTTGCCCTTGATTCCCTCTATTCTATCCATTTCTTTGTTGCCTAGAATCAGTAGGAGGCCTTCGGGGTTGTTCTCCTCTTCTTGTGGCAATCATGTTTACTTCTTGTATTGATGATTCATCATAGAGCACATATAAAGATCATAGGTATTTCAATGGTACTTGACACTAGCAGCTGACCAAACTGAGTTCATGTATGTAGGCGCATGCAATGCAACTATATGCTATGTACATGCATAAACCATGCTCTGATACCAACTTCTGTTACCCACTCTAGGATAGTCCAGTTATGGTGCCAAAATTGTGCATTTAAACTCCCAGGATTGGTGTGTCCTGTAGGTTATCAGAACAACACCCCTAGTGTGCATACCCAATTGACCCTCTTGAGCACTATGCAAATACATGCATATTGGTCTAACCATAACACACATATTTACATTTATGCACACTATTGCAACTAAGAAGGAAGACACAAGCACAAGTAATAGTTTTGGCTTCCACACATTAGGAAATCTTGTTATGTTCTAGTGACCAACCACTGCACCTGTAACTTCCACTAATAAACTGTATCATTCTAGCCATGTGACCCCTATTTTCTTTGCTCCATTATCAATTAGAGACTTAGAGGAAACCAAGGAATTTTTTTTTACATCAACAGCCCACCTATGGACCAAGTTATAGATGTTTGAAGTTGATTACAAAATTCTGATCAAATGAACAGTAACTTAACCAACTTTGCAACGTCATATATTTGGCTACAGAGCTCCAAATTCAGAAATTTCAAATCTCAGTTCAACCTCTCGATGTTCTCTAGGTGTGGCCAAAATTTCATACAAATATTCCATCTACACAGGGAGATATAGAACTTTAAGTGCAGAGTCAAAATTCTGGTCACTTCATGACCATTTTGCCGATACAAAATATCATAAGTGTGCAAACACTTCATTCACAAAGGGAAAATCCCACCAAGGCTATGCCATATATGTCCATTACACATAGGAAATACATTCCCTTTCTTTTAACAACTTTATGTGGCCAAAACAGAATTTACAAGTAAGGAGCCCATCATTCACACTTAGGCAGCTTTGCACCACATCACTTACATAGCCAAAACATTACTCAAATGTTCAGATACTTGTCCCATTTTTCATACACTACATGTAAATTCATACATGCACTACACAATGGTCTTAACTCAGTGAAATATTCACCCTAAGTTACAGGAGTGCCTGAAATGCAATGGACTCCAGAAACAGGATGCTGGATAGCTGCTGCACAACACAGGACGTACTACCATTAAAATTACCAAATGTGCTCCTAAAATCACCAAACTTTTCAAATCATAACTAGAAATATGGAAGTTCATGAACATAGAATTTTAGATCAAAACTCAAACCACAAAGGTTAGTTTGAAGGTGATGTTTCTGCTGAACCTGAAATGACAGAATTGAGGGGAGTAAGTTTCATTGAGAAACTTAGTAAGGGTAACACTTGGATTCAGTAGGCAATGTGACCCTCATTAAAACCTGCATCCAAAGACACTAAAACAAAAAAAACACAATGCATATATACAAGATATAGCAACCAAATGCAACAGCCATTCACAACAAACAAACACATGAAATGCAGCAACAACAATAACCATGCGTTAGTCCGTAAAACATGCAATAAACTTAAATAAATCACTATGGCTGCCCTCCTCAACCTAATTCTTGGCCTTAGAAAGATTTTAACAGTAGTTACTACTAAATTTGGGTGCTAGAAACCCTCACTTCTCTGCCATCATTGTGCACTTCACACTAGGTCACAAAACCTTCAATAAGTGTACTCCCCTCACTAAGCTTGGTTCATCAAGCTCATGGCTCTCTTCCAAGCTTAGCCCTAGCTCCATGGATGTTTGAAAATTGAAGAAAACAGTCCATGAGAGCAAGAGAACCTTTACCTTGAGTGTATGCTGAAATTGGAGCTTGATCCTAGGTGCACCTAAGTCTTAGCACCATATAGCTTTCAATTGCCCTTTCTTGCTTTCTTTTGCCTTCAATTTTAATCTTGGAGGTATGGTGGCTATGGAAGAAGTGTGGGGCTGGAGATGCTGCATTTTTTCTCCTGGAAGAGATCAAATGTGGGAGAAAAAGACAAAGATAACCACTTATAAAGACTTTAGTGCACAAAACACACTTAATAGCCTTAATTAAGCTTTATGTCATTTTCCTTGCTACAAGACCATGGTTTCTTAGTCTTAATTTCTTGGCCACATTTGACTTTCTTGCCATGCTTTGGCCAGCCATCCCTTGAGTGGGATAAGTGATTTGGCCACTTAAATGGCCTTAAATGAGCTTAAGGGCACAAAAGACACTTAACAAGCTTAACCTTGCTTTATGTCATTTTCCTTCTCATTAATTTTGGTCTCTTTGTATTAAACTCATTTGTACACATGTGCCCACCATTGTTGACTAATTATCAAGCCTTGGCTACCTCCCCCATGGTGGGAAATTTCCAAATTACTCCATTTGACTTAAGTTAAAAACATACAGATCATAAGACTTACAGTAGGACACTTAGGTCCTTTATGCCTTTTTGTGTTTTCTTTGTCTTTAGTTGTCTTCCATGAGCAATTTGGTCCTCCAATAGCACTTTTATGCCATTCATATCCTTCTCGTAACTCTCCAAATCTCTTTCTTTAGAGTTTTACAATTGAGTACCCGAGTTTCCAAAATCTTACAAAAAAGTCCATAGGTTGCTTGACAAACAAGCAATCCTTAAGGATTTTCTTGGGGGCCAAGTTACTAACTTGGAACACTTTTAAGGAGGTGTTGATCATGCCTTTTACCCCCCACACTTCAATCACTATGGTGAGAATTACACAATATAATGGTTTTTAGCCATTATGGCACACTTGTAATTCTCCCATTTTGTGAGGTCGTAACACTTTGATTGGACGTCAAGTCATACATGACCTCTCGCATTTATTTCACAATAATTATATAATATTTTTTCATTTGTCAATTCACTATAACTTGATGCATATGTAAGGACATGATGGACAAGAGCCCATGTTTAAAGAATGCTAGACCAATACGCACATTGAGAACAAGCTTAGTTAGCCACTGGATCTAGTTGTGCTTCAACTTGAGGCAATAACTTTTCTTTTCTCACTATACATTGTTTGTACTTGCTAGCAAATGCCTTCTTTTTCATACTCTGATTAAACTTATTTGATTGCAAGATGTATATGTGGAGCGAATAAACCAAAAGTGCCCTAATCCCACGAATCATCCTAGTTTGAGGATGAGTCTCTCGCCTCTCCTTGCAGGTCCTAGTAGGTAATTTCAATCCAAGTATTTAGTTATTACTTTTTTTATGAGTTAAACAAATTCTAAAAATTAAATGACATATTTTTGTTGGCATGCAGTGATGGCCAGTTAGCTGAAGGTAGAGAATGCAACCTTGTGTGATTAGGTTAATTGGGTCAACAACCACTACATGCTAGTCACCAGTAAGTATGAGTAGGTCAATGGTTGGTTGACCCGAATGTTGTTTGAGGTATAGGTGTAGATTTAACTCCAAACGAGCGCTATAGTTAAAGCCATTATCCATGAGTTGATATAGAGCAGCCTTATTCCGGTTGGCACTATTTTGGCTAGACTACTGGCTAGATACTCCACCGTTGGAAATGAGGATAAGGTGCACGAGGTCGTACACTACTTGAGTAGTTAGGTCATGACTAGGGTTTTGGTTTTTTTTTCATAATTTTGTAATTATAAGACACATTTATGTAAATATATTTTGCTCCCTGTGGTTTGACCTAACATACATTTTCCACCCTTATTTTTTAAAACCTACACTTTACCCCTATTTTTTTTACATTAGTTGAGAACAACTTTTAGAATCCTAATTTAAATTATAACTAGTCATCTTTCAGTAATTTTAGTTTCTCTAACTGTTTTTGACAGTTGGTAGATATTTTAAATTATCAATTTTTCTTCTCTATAAATACATTTAGCTCCTTACAAGTGTAAATCAATATTTTTTAAAAGTCAGTTAAGCATAAAAATAATTAAAATAATGAAACTACTAAAACATAATTATCCGATAGTTTAAATTTAAATTTCAAAAGTTGTTGCTGTTAGTTTAAAGGTAGTAAGGGGTAAAGTACAGGTTTCTGAAAATAGGGGCAAAGTAAAGGGCGGGGGGTTTATGTAGATTTCCCATATTTAATGGTACACCCAAATATAGGACGGCCACACTTTTTTAGTTTGTCTTTTAAATTGGATGCCATGATGTGAACATGGGAAAGCTTTAATATAACTAGGGCAGTTCGAGTATTATGGGGATTATTATTAAATTAATAATATTTTATTATTTGTTGTACTGTGGTATATACTTTTTATTGTATGATTTGATAATAATATTTAATATGATATAATATTTCAAAAAAATCATCTATAACCATTTAAAAAACTAAAAAATTAAATGTCATGGTAGAATTGTCACAGGTTCTACTACAATTTTCTTGATTGTAATCTATGACGATATTTATCATTGCAAGGTGTGACGATTTCATTCGTTGGACTGATTGCAGGGTAAATTGTCATAATATAATTGTCCATGCATAATGTTCACAGTCCACGTGACTCAATCGTTGTAGCGTAGCTTCGATGTGGCAATGATTTCTCTTTGCAATGATGGTTTTTCTTATAATTTTTTGTGATTGATTTTTTTCATGAAAAATTTCCATTTGCTACAATTTTGTTATGGTTTTGGCCATAACAAAAACCCTGGTATTCTTGTAATGGTTAGAAGATTTTATTAAACTCGAAGAAAAGGTAGGGGACAAACATTTGTACGCATGTCAGCCTAAAGAAAGAGCTACGCTAAAGGATGCCATTTTAGCAAATATATTTTTGATGACTTAAACAATACGTGTTAAATTTGAGGCCTACAATTGTTTCTTCATCCACATTTCCAAAGGAAAACTTGTTCTTAGTTTATTAAACAACGATGGTTTGCTTGTTCTTAGCTCCATAATAACAGGAGGGCAAAAATCATGAAAAACCACTTTTGTTTTAACTTGGCCCAAACTGGCAATTATGTTTTTTGTGACTCAAATAAACTATCAATATTATGTAAATATGCTAAATAAGCCATCCATTGTTAAGTTGTGATGATGTGGCAGTAGGTGGGTCTAAAATGCTAATTGGCAGATGAGGTTGCAATACTAAATGAAAGAAGACAGGGCAATGCGGTATGTTCAAAGATCTTCTCCCTGACCCGCAAACACATCATCGGCCGTCCTTTCTCTGGCCTAACTAACATGCCATCCTTTATCCAATGCAACTACACATCGTATTCTCTCTGAGCTAACCCATGCACCATCCTCTTTCTAACCCACCCACACATTGTCCTTTCTTTGACACATGTTGACACGATCTCCTGTGCCCCTGCCCGGGATACCCTATGAGCGTATGTCTCACGGTGGATTGTAATTGGCTAGCTGAGTATGTGTGCGGATTAAATCCGATGCTACTAGTTGATTAACCTAAAAATGCAATATGTATGCTCTTATGCTTTGACTTGGTTTATTAAAACCATAAAAGATTAAAACAAGAAGTCGACCGAGTAATTTCTGCACAAATATATACAAACTGCCAAAGCATATCAAAATCAACAATTTGTATGGTTAACTACACATAAACAACTCGTGAAAGCATTCATACAATGAAGTAACTAATGCTCCCACCCAAGAACAATCATGAGTCAAGGACTTTTTATAACATAGATTATAGAGGCAAAAGAAAGTACTGTATCAAAATACAAGACTTTACTGAGATCTCTTTACCCTAGCTCCCACTTTGGACACCCGTCCCAGTGGCGAGTCTCACAAGTCCTCTGCCAAGTGCTACTAGGCTCTGCAGCCAAAGGAAGAAACTAGTTAGTACTGCAACCTGACCAACAACCCAACTGAGCACTTAGGTAAACTAGAAACTCAAGGTTTCTCAACTACCTTACCTTTACACACCAAAAAGGTACTACCGTGATAATCCTCAATGATTATCCGGTCCAGCTACTCCAGGCTCTGCATAACAAACAGGGAGTGAGAATTCAATAATTCTCAGTAAGGGGTCTTCCAAGTACCTGCAAGAAAAACCTAGGACTCTGGCTGCGAGCTCACACAGCATGAGGGTACTAGTATATATGCATATAACCAGGTCCGTAGACCTCTCCTCAAGTAGTCCTCCTTACCAGGCCAAGCGCAACTACTTAGCAACCTGGCACTCGGCCCAAGGGCGAACCTTAGCAAGCCACAAACAATCATAAAACCTCTCACCTAGTTGTTATGCAGGGGAATTATGGTGGGACTTTGTAGACTAGGCCGCAGGGCCTCGTTGATGTAGACTAGATGAACAAGGTTTCGCCTTGTGGCCTCATGGCTATGGCACGGCTAGGCCGACAAGGGTTCTAAACCTCTCACCTGAACTAATGATAGCTAATTATGTTCATTTGCAACATAGTTTCCTTAAAAACTTGCCTTCACTTTGAGTTAATATAAATCTAAAACTGAGGACATTTTAAGTGTTTTTAAAACATTGAGGTGATAGTACTCCCTCTTAGCTTCGAGTGGAATCTTGAATCACCTCAATCGGACACCCGAGCGAAAAGTTATGCTGAAAACAAAACCGGGTGTCAAATGCTGTCTTGGCGACGCGTCGCCACAGTTGTCGACGTTCTGAAACATTTTTCTGGATTGGCGACGCGTCGTGGGAACTCGTGGGGATTGGCGACGCGTCGCCAAACCTGCAAAATGCCCAGAAAACCCCGATTTTACTGCTATGAACTTTGGACACTTCCCACACATATCAAACATGCATGGAATGCCTCCAAATTTCATACACACATAGTACATGTTGCATAGAACATAACCAACTATCAAAAGCTAAGCTATGATGTATCGTAACATCAAACAATTCCTCTCAATCCCGCTAGTCCACCATAATTCACCAAAACGTTTCTCAATGCCTTAGCCAAAAACTACTCAAATTTCTCAAGCAATTCCAAGCCAATAGCATTCCATGAACATAAAAACACTTCTCCCTTACCTCAACTCCAAGTAACAAGCAAGAATCAAAACCCCTTTTCGTTCAACCAAGCTCCCAAAGTTCTACACAAGTTCCAATCCAAAAACAAAGCTCCAAACATCAAATTCATGCCTCCTAACCAAAACCCAAGCTTCAAATCAACCAAATACCATGAATTCAATCAAGAACACAACTCTTACCTCGTTCAAAAACAGGGGATGGAGAAAAACGTCCTTCCAAGCTTCAAAAACATGATTTCAAGGTTGAAAATGCTTCCTCCAAGCTTATATACCCTTAATTGCACCTCTTGACACCAAGATCACTTGATTCCAAGTTCAATTTGAGAGAGAAATGAGTGAGGGAAGCTTAAGAACGTGTTAATGGCAGCTTCTCCTCCTCTTTCCCTTCTTAAACCCTCACTTAACACCAAGATCACCAAGGTTTCAAGTTAAGTGCAATTAGGTCCCCCATCTTTGTAACTTAACAGTTCTTGATTCAATTCTTGTCTATTTGTCAAGTTTGAGTTATAGTTAAGAGTTAAGTTCTAAAAATTCATTTTAAAACACTCGGGACTCGTCCCGGCTACTCAGGGTGCAAAATTACCATTTTGCCCCTGAACTTTGTTCAGTGCTTTATTCTTGTCGGAACTTAGTGAACTTCGGTAAACTCCTCTATTCTTGCTATGTAAACTTAAATTAATCTTCTAAACTTAATTTAAAACACTTTACCTTCCTCAACTGCACGTCCTACTAGAAGGGCCATAACATTCTCCCCTCCTTCTTGAATTTGGTCCCCCAAATTCCGTTGCAACTCCGGAAAAACACTAGGATACCTTTTCAGCATATCCTGCTCCGTCTCCCAGGTAGCTTCCTCCTCACTATGGTTAGACCAAAGGATCTTAACCATCGGAATCCACTTAGTCCTCAGTTTCTTGACTTGCCTATCTAATATCTGAACTGGTTTCTCCTCGTAGGTCAAGTCTTCCTGAATGGGTATTACTGAAGGATTTACTACCTGTCCCGGTTCCACTGTGCATTTCCTGAGTAGACTAACGTGAAACACGTTATGCACTTGAGATAGGTTAGGTGGTAATGCTAACCGATAAGCAACCTTCCCCACTTTCTCCAACACTTCATAAGGTCCAATAAACCTTGGAGCTAACTTGCCCCTCTGCCCAAAACGACTAACTCCTCTCATGGGCGACACTTTCAAAAGCACCTTATCTCCAACTTCAAAACTCAAATCTCTTCTCCGTAAATTTGCATACTTGGTCTGCCTGTCATTGGCTGTCTTGATCCTTTGCTGGATTAACTTGATTTTAGCTGTAGTGTCAGCTATGATTTCAGGTCCAATGACTACTCTGTCTGCTGGATCTGCCCAACAATGAGGTGTCATACACCGTCTCCCATACAAAGCTTCATAGGGCGCCATTCTAATAACAGATTGATGACTGTTATTATAGGCAAACTCGATTAGTGGTAAGTGCTGATCCCAATCACCTCTGAAGTCAATGACACACATGCGTAACATGTCCTCCAAAGTCTGAATCACCCTCTCGGATTGCCCGTCAGTCTGTGGATGAAAAGCAGTACTGAGGCTAACTTTACTGCCCAATGCTTCTTGAAAAGCATTCTAGAACCGTGACGTAAATCATGGATCTCTGTCTGATATGATCTGATCCGGTATCCCATGGAGTCTCACAATCTCCCTGAGATAAAACTGAGCCAACTTCTCCAATGTGTAGGTGGCTCTGATCGGTATAAAGTGTGCCGACTTCGTCAATCTATCGACCACCACCCAAATAGCATCATGCTGATTCCGAGTGGTCGGTAGCCCTACTAGGAAATCCATAGTAATGGATCCCCACTTCCTCACTGGTAGAGATAAACTCTGTAGTGTGCCTGCTGGTTTTTGATGTTCAGCTTTCACCACCTGACATGTCAAACACTTTGCCACATGTCCTCATACATCTCTCTTCAATCCTAGCCACCAAAAATGTGTCTTCAGATCTTGATACATCTTACTAACACCAGGGTGGATACTCAAAGCGCTGCTATGTGCCTCCTGTAGGACTTGCTGCCTAAGTCCCTCAACATTCGGTACATAGAGTCGATCACCATAATGCAGTATTCCATCTCTGTATCTGAATTCCTTCTTCAAAGTACCAGACTTAGCTTCACCTAAAATCTTCTTCAATAATGGATCTTTCAACTGAGCTTCTCTGACTCTGGCTAACCAGGCTGACTAAACTTCCAAAACGTAAACTAGGGATTTTTCTCGACTTTGCCATAATTCATGCAAAGCTAAGAAATAGTCCCTCAATACTCCTTTAGAGGAGTCCGTAGCCAGATCCTTGGATAAGATCACTCCTATGTACTTCCGACTTAAGGAATTTGCTACCACATTTCCTTTACCAGCACAGTACTCAATCGAACAGTCATAATCTTTGATGTACTCAATCCAATGCCGCTGTCTCATGTTCAGATCTTTCTGAGTAAACAAATATTTCAAACTCTTGTGATCAGTGAAGATTCTAAATGATCTTCCCATCAAATAATGCCTCCACAACTTTAGTGCAAAAATCACTGCTGCAAGTTCAAGATCATGAACAGGATAATTCAACTCATTAGGCCTCAACTGTCTCGAACCATAACCAATCACCTGACTGTCCTGCATCAGCACACATCCCAAACCTGAACCTGATGCATCTGTATAAACTGTAAAGGCTCTGTCTGGATCTGGCAAGACAAGTATAGGTGCACTAGTCAACTTTTCCTTCAACTTCATGTAAGCTTCTTCACACTTCGATGTCCACTCAAACTTCTGAGTTTTCCTGGTCAATGCTGTCAACGGTGTAGCTGTCACAGAGAATTTCTCTATGAAGCGTCTGTAGTAACATGCTAACCCCAAGAAACTTCTGACCTCTGTAACTGTAGTCAGTCTTTTCCACTCAACTACTGCTTGAACTTTTTCAGGATCAACTGACAAACCCTGAGTACTGATGATATGCTGCAAAAACTGAATCCTCTCAGACCAAAACTCACACTTAGACAATTTTGCGTAGTACTGATTATTCTTCAGCACTTGCAAAACTGTTCTAAGGTGCTCCTCATGCTCTGCTGTAGACTGTGAATAAACCAGAATATCATCAATGAAGACCTCAACAAATTGATCCAGAAATGGCTTAAAGATTCGATTCGTAGCTTCCACAAACACTGCTGGAGCATTAGTCACACCGAAAGGCATAACCGTATACTCATAATGTCCGTACCTTGTCCTGAAGGCAGTCTTCGGAATGTCTTCCTCCTTAACTCTGATCTGAAAGTACCCAGACCGAAGATCAATCCTGGAAAACACACTCGCTCCTCTGAGTCTGTCAAACAAATCATCAATTCTAGGAAGTGGATACTTATTCTTAACTGTCACTGCATTCAACTTCCTGTAATCGATGCACAACCTGAAAGTTCCAGCTTTCTTCTTCACAAATAACACTGGAGCTCCCCATGGTGATACACTTGGCCTTATAAAGCCCTTCCTTAGCAGTTCCTCCAACTGCTTCTTCAATTCATCCATCTTAGGAGCTGACATCCTATAAGGTGGTACTGAAATAGGCTCAACCCCTGGTTGCAGATGGATAGCAAACTCAGTATCCCTCCTAGGTGGTAACCCAGGTAACTCCACTGGAAACACCTCAGGAAACTGATTAGCTACAGGAATTCTCCCCAATTCCTCCTCTATAGCGACTCCATTCAACGAATAATACTCTTCTTCACCAACTATAGGAATGGTATCTATAAGTCTAAGGTGTAAACTCTTATCACTAGATGCCAACCCTCCTGTGCAAGTCACTCTAGCTCCCTGAGCATCAATAATGTCAACTGAGTGATTCACACAATCAATTTGTGCCTTATGCTTACTCAACCAGTCCATTCCCAACACCAGATCATATGATCTTAACTCAATCACCCACAACTCACAACAAAAATCATGATCACCTAACTGCAAGGGATACCTAGTAACCACTTCATTGGTCACAATAGAACCCCTCCCTACAGTCCTGATGAGTCTCAACTCACCCGAAATTTCACGCTGCAAACTAAGCTTATCTACCAAGGCAGAAGATATCACTGAAAGAGTAGCTCTCGTATCGAAAAGTACTCTAACACTACCGTTCTGAAAAGTAAAATTACCTCGAACGGCGGGCGGTTCTCTGGCCACTTGACTCGTCAGGGCGAAAACTCTCGGCTCAACTGCTGCTGCGGCCACACCAGGCCGATTCCCAATAGCAAGCGGTACTGGAGGTAAAGTCCGAGGCGGTCCTGTCATCGGTCGAACTCTTGGGCAGTCCCTCGCCCAATGCCCTCTCTGGCCACATATATTACAGGTATCTGTACCCAGTGTACATGGTCTGCCACCATGAAACCGTCTGCACCTTGGACATAAACCTGTCCTCCTCCTCTTGGATGGATCCTGATTCCCCACCATTGGTCGCTTTCCAGCACTTTTTCCCAAGTTGGATGGTCCAGCTTCCACCTTTTTCATGGGTACTCTGGAATCCTCGAATTCCTTTTCCAAGGCCAATGCCTTCTGAACCACTTCGCGATAGCTCCTGATATCAACTGTCGCCATATACCTCCTGAATACAGGTTTCAAACCCTGGGAAAACTTCTTAGCTTTCAGCTCATCATTCCCCAACATATATGGAGCATACCAGATAAGTGAATTGTAGCGCTGCTCATACTCCCGTACTGACATCTCCCCCTGAGTCAGATTCTTAAACTGGATCCTCCTCTGATCCTGTGCAGCTTCACTGATATACTCCTGTCTGAACTTCTTCTCGAAGTCTGACCACTTGAGCACCTTTTTCTTGTGCTCTGGACGAGTGCCATTACTTTCCCTCAGCAACTCCATCACGTCATCGCACCAAAGACTGGCTCTCCCTCTCAGAAAGAATGGTACCAAAACCATCCTCTGCTCTGACTCATAACCACCACAAGTGAAGAGTCTGTTAATAATGGACAACCAATCCTCTGCTCTGTCAGGATCTCCGGTCCCATCAAAGCTAGGTGGATCAACAGTCTTGAACTTCTCCAATAATCTCATTTGATGTGGAGTGTCTCCCCTCCTTGGAGCCTCCATCATCTCTGGTTCCCTTTCCTCCTCATGAACTTGATTTCGG
>SMDT01001352.1:0-96607 GCA_005392925.1 Aquilaria sinensis | reverse complement strand
GAAAGAAGAGCCATGGAGACTGCCACAATGACTTATGTGCAAAACTGGAAACTATCAGGACTTAGTTGCACATGGAAAATGTACTATGAGAAAGCTGACAGAAAACTGAGAAAGGGGACCAAACTGTGCACTAAGTTAAGTGGTATAAGGGAAACCACAAGTTTAAAGATGCCATTGTTGGCCATGCAAATTTCTATAATGGCTAGTGCAAGACTAGACCATTTGTGGGAGACAACAATGATTACTAGTCAAAATCTTGTCTACCACTAGTGTACTATTCACTAGTTACTAGTTAAACTAACTAGTCTTTATGTTAGTTACATGGCCGGTCATGCATGGGTGCTTATGACGCCTTGGTACTTGTGTTGTTTATTTGCTTGGCACTTTGAGCCATGTGTGGACTTAAGTGTCCATTTAAATACAAAATTGAGTGGCGGCCTTGTATACAAGTGAACTTAAGGGCTATTTTGTGCCATGCAAAGAAATGGAAGTGAAATTGGCATTTTGGCTAACTAAAGCCAATGACTTTCGGCTGAAACTAGCCTAAGTCCATTTGCTTCATTTCGGGCTTCCTTGCCTTTGCTAAACCAAGAGCATTCTTGAGAGAGCTCCTTCACAATCTTGTCTTGATTTCAAGAAACTTGAAGCCATTTGAAGAATTCAAGCTAGGAAGGCTTGTCTCGGCATAAGCTCACTTGGAATCAAGCTTTGTTTATGAAGAAATGGTGAAGGGCCGAACCATTTGAGCTAGGGTTCTTGAGGTAACCTTGGTATTTCCTTGAATCCATGGTATTTCTTTCCATGAACAAGGATTTTGAATGCTCATACGTTGCTAAGCTTGGAGATTAAAGCAATTGAATTATTTGGTGGAAAACCTAGTTATGGCCGAATATGATGAACATGTGTTCTTGGTGTTCTTCTTGGAATTCATGGAAATTAATCCATGTGTGATGCTTGTTGATGATCATTTAACCTTGTGATAGGTTGTTTGGGCGAAGAACACCAAGATTGCGCAAGTTAGTGCTTTGGCCGAAAGTATATTTTGAGGTAACCCATGTTCAACCTTTGTTTACATGGCATTAACGCCATGAACCATGCTTAATGATGCATTGGTAGATGTGTGTGGCATTGGATTGAATGAAGAACATGTATATGTGAAATGGGCACTATGGCCAAAAGGGTGGAAATGGTGTTTACATGTATTTTGCTTAGTTACATGGTAATTGTGCCATGAGTAAGCTTATTAGTTGTTTGACTACTCATTTGGTGTAATGGAATGTTGAGTAGTACCATGAGATAAAAATGTGTGCTTTGGCCGAAAGCTTGAATTGGAGTGAAATGGTATATTTCACTTGGTTACTTGGCATTAATGCCATGGTTGTTGTTTATTGGAGATTATAATGGCTCATGGTATGTGAGATTAATGGGCAGCTTATGTTTAAGTATTTTGGCTTATATGGCCGAAAGCTTCAAAGTGTTGGGTGATAGTGTCTTTCATTGAAATCATGGTATTTGATCCATGGGTTATGTTGTTAATGATTATGCCTTATTATGGTAGGCATTGAGGTTGAAAGGCACTTGGACACTTGAAGTTTTATTGGAGACCGAGAGCTTGAGGTAGGGTTCACTACACTTGAGTTCGCTTGGTAATATATGCCATGGTTCAAGTGTTAAGGTGGCTAAGTGATGGTTAAAATTTTCCATGTGATCTTAGTTACTTGATGGGCTTATTGGTTATATTTGGTTGCAATGTTGATTAGCTAATTGACTATGGTACATGTACTAAAAATGCAAGTGAATGTGGCCTATTTGCTTGGCATTTTGGGAGCTCCATATGGAATGTTATTGGTAAGATTATGTGCAAGGATTGCACACGGGTACATGTATGGCTTATATGGCCGAGAGCAACAATGTGAAGGGTGTGTGAGTACTTGTGTGCTTTGGTGATTTCTTGTGCATGCTAACCCCATTATGGTTATTTGTATATGGTTATACTTGCTTTTCTTGTCTTTGTGTTTGTTTTGCAGGTTGAGCTAATTAATTGGAGGTTAAGCCTTGAGTGTTCACTCGGCTTAACTAAATAAACTCTTTAAGAGTTGGGTATAATGAAGTGAATCCTACTGAGTTAAACTCACTACCCATTCTCCATTTTTTTTTCAGGCAAGGATATTCAGCCTGAGTAGTGCTAAGCTGCCTTGTGTGTGCACTTAGTGTTATTTGCTTTGTTACTAAGGTATGTGCCAATGTGTGCTTGGCTTGACACTTTAGTATTACTTGCAAGTCTTATTGTGAGTTGGCCGAGACTTATGGTTTAAGCTTGCAGGCTGTAGAGTGGGAACTGTCTAGGGGAGCATGGATATCTGGACTTTAGCTGTGGTTTTGCTTTTCACCTTTATGACCATGAACATGGCCGTGGGCTTGGTGTTACAGTGTGTGCTTTTGTATGGGATCCTTAAGGTGATGTTTGAGCACTAGGAGTTTGGTCTCAGTCTGTATATAACTTGGCATGAACAACTTATGGGTGCTTGGCATTATTAGCCATGTTATTTGCTAGGTAGACTACACTTTTGGTTGTGTATGTTGTAGTCTTGGATACCTAGATGGTGATGTTATTTTGAGAACCTTGTATGCCAAGTTATGTATGGGAGTATGGATGACTATATGTATGGATATGTGTTATAAGCATTATGGGCCAAGGCTTGGCACTTTTGAGTGTTGTTAATGGCATGACCTTGCAAGTTTTATGGTGCACCTTTGTATGTATGTTTGATGGCCGAGAGCTACATGCATTACTCCTTGTGGTTTTCCAAACTTAAACCAACATTGTGGGCTTCTTGGTTGCCATGTAGGTAGCACACTTGATTGCACACAAAGTATGCACTGGAAGTTGCATTATTTGTTGCCTTGCTTATTATGCAAGAAAGTGGTTGGGCCTTACTTACGCTGTAAGTAATTACTAGTTTGGTTTGAAAGCCACCTGGGCCACCTCCCAGGCCCATTACCTTAAGAAAATAAGACTTAAAGTTAGTTCCTTTGGGTTAAGCCGAGAGCTAGTTACCCAGTTTTTAGTTTGGGCTTGTGAGTCAGGTTGGGGACTTACAGGCCAGGGCCTGTGTGAGGTGTGACATCTGCAATGGCCCTAAAGGAGGCCTCAGTAAGCATGCCCTTCGAGATCTCCTTGGCCATTTGCTTGCAGTCTCCGGAGTACAAATTCAAGTCCTCCGTAAGTGACCAAAAAGGCTCCTTCGGGATCTTCCCTTGCGAGACTTTAGCATCGCGTAGCGCTCACCTCCGGGCGTGTTCGGCCGCCCAGCCTGGAGTAAGTAACTCCCCTGCACTGCAAAAACAAAGAAGCTGGTCAAGACAAGTACATCCCAAAATTCAAAAAGTGAAGACATCACACTTTCCCTGAGAAAGTGAACCTGGCGGCACCTCGACGACGTCATCGCTAGAGTCCGGGGCCTCCTCGGTGGAGATCCCCTTGCCTTGCGTTTACGCCGCTCCTCGGCAGAAAGAACCTCTACCACGGCATCCAGAAAGGCCTGTGACGAGGTAGGACTCTGAGGAGGGACGTTGGTCGGAGGGACGTCGGCAGCAACCTCGGGCGGCGGAATGGCAGCAACCTCGGGCTCCTCGCTTGCCTTTTCGAGAGTTTCCGAACGAAGAGGGGGAATAGTCTTCTTCGCCCGTTTGGCTGAAGGCCCAGCCCCAGTCGGTTTCCGCCTTCGGGAAACAGATTTCTTGGTCTGCTCACCCTTCTCAACTTGGCCAGTGAAAAGGGATTTGTAGAAGGTAGCAGTGTCGTCGCCCATCTCTGAAAAAGAAAGAAGATATCAGCGTGAGTCCAAGATGAAAACCATAACAAAGGGAGTCAAAGATAACTTACTCTCAAAGAAAGTTTCGTAAGAAATTTCCTCCCGAAGGAGTTGCACCAGCCAGGAATCCTTCCCAGCGATGGCAGGAGCCGGCATGTCGAGGTCCGTTTCGTGCTCCTTCACTACCGCTAGCTCCCGAAGAACTTCCTCAGTCATTAGCTTCCAATTGATGGGGAAAGGGTAGAGAGAGCGCGAAGAGACCCCGGGACCCCAGTCTGAGACAACGCGGATACGTCCGTCGAAGTCCACGAAGATAGGAGCCAACTCCGGAGTTAGCATTATCCTCGGATCTACGACGTCCATCTCCAGCTTTCCCTGAGCCCACTTGCTCGGAACATGCGACCAGGCCTCCTCCATCTTCAGAAGGAAAAATTTTTGTTGCCACCCTCGCCAGCTGTCCTTGGTGGCGAAGGTGAACATATATTTTTTGCTCCCGGATCCCCGAGGCAGCATGAAATAAAAGCCACCCTTCGGGACCACGAAAAGCTTGTAGTACTGCATAAAAATAACAAAGTGGGGCTCTATCCCGAAGACGCCACACATGCAGATGAAGGCGCTGAAATAGCAGTACGAGTTCGGGGGAATTTGATTTACGGCAATGCCATGGAATTGGCAAAAGTTGCAAATCATCTTCGGAGGAGGGTACCGAAGTCCGGCCTTCATTGGGCTCAGAAAATGGTAACCTCATTACTACGGTTCGAAAAGCAAAATTAGTCAGAACATGGCAACCTCATAACGGCATACGAAGGAAGAAAGAACTTTTTCTTCCATTTTTCTAGTTTTTTGGGGGTGGTGTAGCAAGGGTGAGAGAAAAGGGGTTGCCAGCTCTCGGGAACAGGCATGTTGGCTGAAAAACGAGTTCGGAAAAAGGAAAGAAAGAAACTTCTGAAAAAAACTCTAAAAATCAGAGGATTCTAGAAATCAAAAACCCACCAAATGACTTGCCAAAATCTGGGTTTGAAGTCACCGTCGTGAAAGATCGCCGGAGAAAACTCTATCAGACAGTGCCGCCGTGGAAAGCAGGAAAAAAGAAACAGTTGCAAGCAGAGAAAAGACCAGAAGCAAAACCAAAAAAGGGACTTATGATGGTATAGGCTATATATAGGCCGAACCGGCGTCACAAGTACCCCTTGAAGGCGAACAGTCGCCATAACTATTTTCTGCACCTGAAAAGACACGCCCTCTGTAACCGACGCGACTCTCCTTCAATGACAGAGTGCCACATGTCAGCCGCCGCGCCAAAATAGGGGATACGTCTTCAGACACCCCTAAAAACTGGGACGCGCCGCTCCAGATTGACACGCCTGGTCATGAGACGCGACGTTGCACAGACCTGTGAAAGAAGAAAGGAAAGAAGTAGGATGCCTCGAAGACACCAAAAGACAGGCTATGGCCGAACAGCCCATATCTTCGGGCAAGAGGTGTATCTTCGGCACAGGTTTTACACCCTAAAAACTCCCAAAGAGCATCCTCGGAAAGACTACAAACCGAAGTCTCCACTTCGGCTTTCCAAAGGGGGGCATGTGATAGCCGAAGGGCTATCGCCTCTATCTGACCCGAACTCGGAGCGTCAGGAAACTCGAGGATACTATTACCCCCCCGAGGTACTAAACAGATCACCTTCGGAGATGAAGAATCAGCTCTTGCAAGCCGAAGAGGATCTCCCTGAAGGCGGAACCCTAAATCAGGGAACTCCCCAAACTACGGGCATATTTCCCGAAGGGGTATCGTCCACGCCACAGGACGACCTCGTCAGGGACTTCGGGAGTACGGCATGAGCATTTAAGGAGCCTCTGACATGCCGCCCATAGACGGCTCATGTCACCTCAAACGGTGATTTGGCACGCCGACGTCGTCCAGGTCTTGTCACGACCTGTCTCGGTTCAAGACTCAAGGAGCCTGTCACCAGCTACTCGCCCCCTACACCCAGAAACTCAGAGAACATCCGACCGAACACGTGTCATCATCTAAACGGGCTGGGCTTCTCTATAAATGCCAGGGAACAGACCCTGGCAAACGGTTCGACTCCTCCTCCTTGAAAAAATACAGGCAAGCCCACTGAAAACTCTAGTGCTTCCCCCTTACCTTCTCAGGAAACTGACTTGGGCGTCGGAGGCTCCTCCACAGAAAAGCACCCCGGGGACCTCTTAACCCTCTTCTCTGAGCTTTTCAGGCACAATCCCCTGGGAAACCTCAACTCCAGACGCTCTCCTTCACAGGAAGTCCTCCCGGAAGTCACCATGCCTTCTAGTGAAGATGTCTCAGGGCATCAATATGGGTACAAGTTGGAGAACTTGTGTACTGGACCGACCCACCATGAGAACACTACATGGATCGTTATATGAGTGTCATAAGTGATTCTCATAGTGATCATGGTATGTGTAGTCCTTCGACCTAAGATTATCAAGGTTCCCTACATGTGAGACACATACTTTGATACTTTCCTTTGTTGCTCGTAACTGAGTGAACTTGAAGGAGGTCATTGGGTATGCCACATATCACGGAGAGGGATTTGTATGATCAAGATGGGATTTGTCCCTCCTATGTAACGGGAGTGATATCTTCGGGCCCCTTGATAGAGTAAGACTTAGAAAAATGCATGGCCATGCTTGGATGAGTTGATATACAATATCAATGTCATCAGTTTAAGTTGGTATACTCGGTAATCAAGAAACCAAAGATTGGGCTATACGAGAGTGACACATTCCATGTCTCGTGGTTAGTCCTGATATCTTGGACAAAGGGACAATGGCATATATCGGGGATGATCATAAAGGCTTAGTTGAATCATCGACAATCTTGTCACTTGGGTAGCAATGATGTGTTGCTAGACACTGCTCATTGCTTATGATCATAAATGTGATTTATGATCATTGCCAACGTGGTAAGAACCTATTGGGTCGTACACATAGAGCTATTTGGATCATTAGAGTGCATGGGCTAATAATTTGGGTTTTGGGTTCACAATAATTTCATATTAATAATGGGCCCAATGGTTCAGCCATTATTAAGCCCGAAATTAAATCCTAATTGGATTAGGGCTTTGAAACCCATTAGGCCTGGAAGTTGAGTCTCACTATAAATTCAACTTCTAGTGAGAAATTCGCAGGTCTCCTTGCCTTAGCCTCCCAAAAGGATAGCCGCACTCTTCTTTTGCAATTCCTTGGAGGACGCAAGCTAGCACTGCGAGCGCAAGAGAAACGCATCTGTCGGGACGTGGTGGAAGTGTTGTGATCCCGATAAGCTCGTGTGGATACCATAGAGAGCTTGAACACGTCAACTGTTCAAGTTTTGTGATTTGACTCTATAGTTGAGTGAGAGATCTCAACCAAAAATTAGGTATGAAAATTTTCGAACACCCGGTTTACCCCGTTTCACTTGGATCCTGGAGGGTTTCGGTTAAATTCTGCTACGCTGTTTGGCTCCCGAAACCCAACAAGGGGTAAAAGTCATAATCAACACCTCCTTAAAAGTGTTCCAAGTTGGTAACTTGGCCCCCAAGAAAAGCCTTAAGGATTGCTTGTTTGTTAAGCAACTTATGGACTATTTTATAAGGTTTTGGAAACTAGGGTTCTCAATTGTAAAACTCTCAAGAAAAAGATTTTGATAGTTATGAGAAGGATATGAATGGTATAAAAGTGCTATTGGAGGATCAAATTGTTCATGGAAGACAATTAAAGACAAAGAAAACACAAAAAGGCGTAAAGGACCTAAGTGTCCTAGTGTAAGCCTTATGATGTGTACGTTTTTTACTTAAGTCAAATGGACAATTTGGAGTTTTCCCACTATGGGGGAGGCAGCCAAGGCTTGATAATTAGTCAACAATGGTGGGCACATGTGTACCAATGAGTTTAAGACAAATAGACCATAATTAATGAGAAGGAAAATGACATAAAGCAAGGTTAAGCTTGTTAAGTGTCTTTTGTGCCCTTAAGCTCATTCAAGGCCATTTAAGTGGCCAAATCACTTATCCCACTCGAGGGATGGCTGGCCAAAGCATGGCAAGAAAGTCAAATGTGGGCCAAGAAATTAAGACTAAGAAGCCATGGTCATGTAGCAAGGAAATTGACATAAAGCGTAATTAAGGCTATTAAGTGTGTTTTGTGCACTAAAGTCTTTATAAGTGGTTATCTTTGTCTTTATCTCCCACATTTGGTCTCTTCCAGTAGAAAAAAAATGCAGCATCTCCACGCCCACACTTCTTGCATAGCCACCATACCTCCAAGATTAAAATTGAAGGCAAAAGAAAGCAAGAAAGGGCAATTGGAAGCTATGTGGTGCTAAGACTTGGGTGCACCTAGGATCAAGCTCTAATTTCAGCATACACTCAAGGTAAGGGTTCTCTTGCTCTCATGGATAGTTTTCTGCAATTTTCAAACATCCATGGAGCTAGGGCTAAGCTTGGAAGAGAGCCATGAGCTTGATGAACCAAACTTAGTGAGGGGAGTGCACTTATTGAAGGTTTTGTGACCTAGTGTGAAGTGTACAAGGATGGCAGTGAAATGAGGGTTTCTAAAGCCCAAAGTTAGTACTAACTACTATTAAAATCCTCCTAAGGCCAAGCATTTTCTTGAGGAGGGCTTCCATGTTTTACGGACTAACGTATGGTTATTGTTGTTGCTGCATTTCGTGTGTTTGTTTGTTGTGAATGGCTGCTGCATTTGGTTGCTATATCTTGTATATATGCATTGTGGTTTTTGTGTTTTAGTGTCTTTGGATGCAGGTTTAATGAGGATCACATTACCTTAAGAAACCAAGTGTTACCCTTACTAAGTTTCTCAATGAAACTTACTCCCCTCAATTCTGTCATTCAGGTCCAGCTGAAAGATCACCATCAAACTAACCTTTTTGGTTTGAGTTCTAATTTGAAATTTCAGGTACCTGAACTTCCATATGTCTAGTTGTGATCTGGAAATTTGGGTGATTTTAGGAGCACATTTGGTATTTTTAATGGTGGTACTTATTGTGTTACGCAGCAGCTGTCCAGCATCCTCTTTTTGGAGTCCATTGTGTCTCAAGACCTCCTGTAACCTAGGGTGTGTATTTAGCTAAGTTAAGATCATATGATAGTGCATGTATGCATGTACATGTAGTGTATGTATGATGAGACAAGTATGTGAACATTTGAGTAATGTTTTGGCTATATACATGATGTGGTGCAAAGCTGCCTAAGTGTGAATGATAGGCTGCTTACTTGTAAATTCTGTTTTGGCCACATAAAGTTTCTATATGCAAGAGAATTTAATTCATATGTGTATTGGACATGTATGGGATAGCCTGAGAGGGCTTTCCCCTTGTGAATGAAGTGTTTGCATGGTTTGGAAAAATTGTATGGGCAAAATGGTCCAAAAGTTGCTAGAATTTCAACCATGTACCTAAAGTTTAATATCTCCCTGTGTAGAATGAATCTTGGTATGAAATTTTGACCAAAACTAGAGAACATCTAGTTATTAAACTGGGATTTAGAATTTCTGAATTTGGATCCCTGTAGCCAAAGATATGACGTTGCAAAGTTGGCTAAGTTACTGTTCATTTGGTCAGAATTTTGTAACCAACTTAAAAAATCCATAACTTGGTCCAAAGCTGGGCTGTTGATGTAAAAAAAAATTCCTTGGTTTTCTCTAAATCTCTACTTAGTAATGGAGCAAAGAAAATGGGGGTGGGGGTATGTGGCTAGAATGATACAGTTTATTAGTGGAAGTTATAGGTGCAGTGGCTGGTCACTAGAACTTAACAAGATTGCCTAATGTGTGGTAGCCATGATTAAGACTTGTGATAGTGTTTTCCTTCTTTGCTGTCATGGTGTGCATGAAATGTGAATATGTGTGTGATGGTTGGACCAATATGCATGTGTTTGCATAGTGCCCAAGAGGGCCATGTGGGTATGCACACTAAGGGTATTGTTCTGATGGCCTACAAAACATTACCAATCCTGGGAGTCTAAATGTACAAATTTTGGCACCATAATTGGACTACCCCGGAGTGGGTAACATCAGCAACCACTGAAAGCAGAACCTCTCATCCTCTACCTCATTCTCACTGAGAAAGCAGTAAGTTCGATACTGGTAAGAGGAAGATGGAGAAAAGCAATGGCTGGTGTACTACATAAGCAAGTCCTTGCATGGTGCCAAAGTTAGGTACCCTATACTACAAAAGGCCATCTATGCCTTAGTACTATTAAGTAGGAGACTTAGGCCTTATTTCAAAGGACATCCTACCACAAT
Source organism: Aquilaria sinensis (assembly GCA_005392925.1). Taxonomy (NCBI): domain Eukaryota; kingdom Viridiplantae; phylum Streptophyta; class Magnoliopsida; order Malvales; family Thymelaeaceae; genus Aquilaria; species Aquilaria sinensis. Next base: position 86,508 of record SMDT01001352.1, on the reverse strand, counting down.
GTCAAGTAACTTACCTCTCTAGGTTATCATGAGGAAAGTAGACCAGCTGGGATGATTGTCAAAGTGGTGCATCGAGCTTGGTGAGTTTGATATCACTTATGAGCAAAGGAAAGTAATAAAAGCCCAAGCGTTGGCAGATTTCATTCTCGAGGTGCCTAAAATCAAAGGTACTCCAGAAGACTTTGAAGGGGATGAATCTGAGTGGATGTTATTCATCGATGGTGCCTTAGGAGCCGAACACCAAGGAGTATGAGTAATTCCTTATGGCCCTGAAGGTATGGAAGCAACAAAGGCCATCAAATTCAGTTTCAATGTCACCAACAATGTTACCGAATATGAGGCCCTCATAGCAAGCTTACAACTAGCAAAAATAGTTGGTGTGAGAAATCTGAATGCACATAATGATTCTCAGCTTGTGGTCTAGTAGATGACTAGGGATTATGGTGTGGAAGATCTGAACTTGGTGAAACACCACAATCTAGTAAAAGGGCTTATCCAAGAATTCGATAGGGTACAGATAGAAAATTTGCCAAGATGAGATAATGTGGAAGCACATACTTTGGCCAAATCAAAGTAGTTAACTGAAGTACTCGATCACCCGAGCATAGCAATAATGTCCATTGCAACCTCGGGCAAAGGATGGAAGGATCCTATGAAAAAATATCTTGTGACTTCAAAACTACCCAATGAGCCTCTGGAAGCCATGAAAGTGTGAAAACACTCAGGTAGATACTTCCTGATCGTTGAAGAATTGTACTGACAAGGGTTTGCTAATCCATTACAAAGATGTACCAGCAAAGATGGCGTCGAAGCAATTCTTACCAAAGTCCCTGAAGGAGCCTATGGATCTCACATCGGGACTGACTCCCTAGCTGGGGTACTACTTCCGTAAAGGTATTTTCTTCCTTACTCTGAGGAAGGATGCAAGACAGTTCATCAAAAAATGCGATAGGTGCCAGAGATATGCACCCATCCAAATAGTACCCTCGGAGGTGTTAAAATTGGCTAACTATCCTTGCCCCTTTGAATTGTAGGGTATCGATCTCATTGGTCCTCTCCCGACGGCTCCTGGAAGAGTGAAGTTCTACATAGTTGTAATAGATTATTTCACCAAGTGGATTGAGGTAGAGCCTATATGACAATCTTGGCAAAGGACATCCAGAAGTTTGTATAGAAAAACATGATATTCCAATTCAATGTGCCGAGGGTGATAGTAGCGGATAATGGTTCCTAATTCCTTGATAGAGGATTTCAAGGATTTGCCATCAACCTTGGCATAAAATTACACATCACCCCAGTTGCTCATCCTTAGAGTAATGGACAAGTTGAGGTGTCCAATAGGACAATAAAAGATGGTTTGAAGAAAATGTTCAAATAAGCCAAGGCAAAATGTCCTGGAGAACTCTTAAGTGTACTATGGAGTTATCGAACAAGTCCTAGAAGAGCTATTGGTGAAACACCTTTCTTACTCATATTCAGCAGGGAGGCCATTATCCTTATCAAAGTCATACAAGTGTTTATCAAAGTACAGGTTTTTAATGAAGAAGGCAACACGTTACCCAATCTGGGGGTAGTCTAATTATGGTGCCAAAATTGTGCAGTTAGACTCCCAGGATTGGTAATGTTCTGTAGGCAATCAAAACACTACCCTTAGTGTGCATACCCAAGTGGCCCTTTTGGGCACTATGTAAACACATGCATATTGCTCCAACAATCACACACATATTCACATTTTATGCACACCATGGAAACAAAGAAGGAAAACACTAGCACAAGTCTTAATCTTGGCTACCACACAATAGGCAACCTTGTTAACTTCTAGTGACTAGCCATTGCACCTGTAACTTCTACTAATAAAAAGTGTAATTCTAGCCATGTAGCCCCTATTTTGTTTACTCCATTTTCAATTATAGACTTAGAACAAACCAAGGAATTTTGTTTTACACAAATAGCCCACCTATGGGCCAAGTTATCGATTTTTTAAGTTGGTTACAAAATTCTAACCAAATAAACCGTAACTTAGCCTAATTTGTAACTTCATATCTTTGGCTACAGGGCTCCAAATTCAGAAATTCAAAATTCTAGTTTGACCTATGGATATTATATAGTTTTAATCAAGATTTCATAACAAGATTCCTGCTACACAAGGATATATATAACTTTAAGTACAGAGTCAAAATTCTAGTCACTTTATGACCATTTTGCCCATACAAAATTTCATAAGTGTGCAAACACTTCATTCACAAGGAGAAAACCCTCCAAGGCTACCCCATATATGTCCATTACACATAGGAAATACATTACCTTGCATTTGACAACCATATGTGGCTAAAATAGAATTTACAGGTAAACAACCTATCATTTACACGTAGGCAGCTTCGCACCATATCACTTACATAGCCAAAACATTACTCAAATGTTCACATACTTGTATCATTTTACATACACTACATGTACATGCATACATGCAATAAAAAATGGTCTTAACTTAGCTAAATATGCACCCTAGGTTACAGGAGTGCCTGAGACACAATGGAGTACATAATAGGATGCTGGACAGTTGCTGCATAGCACAATAAGTACCATCACTAAAAGTACCAAATGTGCTCCTAAAATCGCCAAACATTCCAGATCATGACTAGACATATGGAAGTCCATGCATCTCAAATTTATGATTAAAAATCAAACTACATATGTCAGTATGATTGAAATCTTTCAGCTAGACCTGAAATGACAGAATTGAGGGGAGTAAGTTTCCTTGAGAAACTTAGTAAGGGTAGCACTTGGATTCAATAGGCAATGTAACCATAATTAAAACCTACATCCAGACACACAAAAATACAAAAACCACAATGCATATATACAAGATATAGCAACCAAATGCAGCAGCCATTCACAATCAACAAACACATGAAATGCGGCAGCAACATATAACATAGATTAGTCCAAAAAACATGTAATAAACATAAATAAGTCACTATGGCAGCCCTCCTCAATTGAATGCTTAGTCTTAGGAGGATTTTAGCACTAGTTAGTACTAACTTTGGGCTCTAGAAACCCTCATTTCACTGCTATCTTTGTGCACTTGACAATAGGTCACAAAACCTTCAATAAGTGCACTCCCTTTTCTAAGCTTGGTTAATTAAGCTCATGGCTCTCTTCCAAGCTTAGCCTTACCTCAATGATTGCCTGAACATATAGAAAACAACCCATGAGAGAAAAAGAACCCTTACCAAAGTGGGTTGGCCAAAAATCAAGCTTGATCCTTGAAGAATCCAAGCAATAGCTTTAGTTTGCTTCTAATTGTTTCCTTTTGCCTTGAATTTCAATCAATTGCAAATTTGAAGTTGTGGTGGCTATGGAGGATTTGTGGCTGTGTTTTTGGGTTGGAGGAGGGGGAAAAATAGAGAGAGATAAGTGAATTGGCCACTTAAATGGCCTTAAATGAGCTTAAGGACACAAAACACGCTTAAACAAGCTTAACCTTGCTTTATGTCATTTTCCTTCTCACTAATTATGGCTTCTTTTTATTAAACTCATTGGTACACATGTGCCCAATATTTATGACCCATTTACAAGCCATAGCTGCCCTTGCTTAGGTGGGAAAACTCCAAATTCCTTCCTTTGACTTAATTCAAAGACATACACATCCTAAGTCCAACATTGGAACACTTGGGTCCTTTATGCCTTTTTGTGTTTTCTTTGTCCTTAATTGTCTTCCACAAGCAATTTGGTCCTCTAATAGCACTTTCATATCATTCATATCCTTCCCATGACTCTCCAAATCTCTTTCTTAAGAGTTTGCAATTAAGTACCCAAATTTCCAAAACCTTACAAAAAAATCCATTGGTTACTTGACAAACAAGCAACCCTTAAGGATTTTCATAGGGGTCAAGTTACCAACTTGGAACACTTTTAAGGAGGAGTTCATTATACCTTTTACCCCCCACATTTTAATCATTATGAAGAGAATTAAACAATATAATGGCTTTTTGACGATTATGCCACACTTGTAATTCTCTCATTTTTGTGTGGTGGTAACAATCCTCCCCCCCTTAAAAATTTTGGTCCTCCAAAATAGCCTTTAGCTTCAGGTATTCTTTAGGATACCTTCCCATAAGGTCTTTTTCAGTTTCCTTGGTTGCCTCTCTTTCAGAGTGGGAATAAGTTATTTCTTAACCTTCTGGTATCCTTGGTAAAGATAGCCATAGGTTTCTCTTCATATGTCACATTAGGTTCCAACTATATGTCTTCGACTACAATAGCACGCTTTGTGTCCAATAGACACTTCTTAAGCATACTGAAGTGAATAACATTATGAACACTTGGCTTGCTTGGTGCTAGAGCTAACCTGTATGCTACCTTGGACCTATATATCTTGGGGCTAACTTGGTTCTTCTACCAAATCTGATGGTGCCTTTGGTTGGTGCAACTTTCAACCAAACATTTTCACCAACCTTGAATTCCAAGTCTCTCATTCTCTTGTTCACAAAGGCTGTGGTCCTTTCATTGGCTACCTTTAATCTCTCTTGAACTTTCTTGATTTTGGCAGTTGTCTCTTCAATAATTTTGGGACCTACCTCTAGCCTGTCTAAGGCTTCCACCCAACAGTGGAGTGTCATGCACCTTTTTCCATATAATGCTTCATAAGGAGCCATGCTAATGGTGCTTTGGTAACTATTGTTATATGAGAATTCCACCAATGGCAAGTGTTGGTCCCATTCACCTTTGAAATCCAACAGACAGCTCCTGAGCATGTCTTCCAATATCTGTATCACCCTTTCAGTTTGCCCATCAGTTTGAGGGTGGTAAGCAATACTCATGTGGATTATGGTTCTTAGTGCTTTTCAAAAAGCACTCCAAAATTGAGCTATAAATCTTAGATCTCTATCAGATACAATGCAATCTGGCACTCCATGTAGTCTTACTATCTCCTGGATATACATTTGACCTAACTTATCCAAGGAGTCTGTGAGTTTCATAGGTAAGAAGTGGGCACATTTGGTTAGCCTATCTACAATGATCCAGATTGTATTATGCCTTAATCTAGTCATAGGCAACCTAGCCAAAAAGTCCATAGTTATGTTGCCCTACTTCGTCACTGGTATAGGTAGAGTCTATAGGGTACCAACTGGCTTCTGGTGCTCTACCTTTATCCTCTACCATGTGGCACATTTGGAGACATAAGTAGCTATGTATCTCTCCATATTTGGCCACCAGAAATGAGTCTTCAAGTGTTTACACATTTTCTCACTTCATGAATGGATGTTTAACTTACTTGTGTGAGCTTATTCAAGTATTTCATCCCTGAGCTTTGCTCCTTTAGGCACAGTAACCCTTGCTTGTAGGCAAAGGATTGATACAAGGAACCTTTTTCCTCACCTGAAATCTTTTTTGGATGAGGATCTGTCTCCTGTGCCTTTTTGGCATCTTCAACCCATCGAGACTGAATTATCAATGTGTTGATTTGGGTTTCTTCGCACTTATGCAATTTATGCCATATGCATACCAGACTATTCGGCTCATCATGATCAGCTATGCATCATCCTTTCAGAAGTCTTATGTACTTCCTGCTCAAGACATCTGCTACTAAATTGCCTTTGCCCTCTGTGCACTCTATACTACAGTCACAATCCTTGATTTACTTTAACCATCTCCGTTGCCTCATATTCAACTCTTTCTGAGTGAACAAGTACTTTAGGCTCTAATGGTCAGTGTAGATCACAAAGGAACTACCCATCAAGTAATGCTTCCATTTCTTTAAAGCAAAAATCACTGCTACCAGTTCTAGGTATGTGTAGGATAATTTTGGTCATGGGGTCTCAACTGCCTTGACCCATAAACAATGACATTTCTGTCTTGTATAAGTGCACAACCTAACCTAGATCTAGATGCATCTGTATATATGATGTAGGGCTTACTTGGATAAAAAAGAATCAATACTGGAGCTTCAATCAACCTTTGCTTAAGCTCCTGGAAGCTCTCTTCACACTTTTTAGTCCACTCAAATCTTTGACCCTTGTTCTTCAGATGAGTAAGAACTGAGGCAATCATGGAAACGCCTAATACAAATCTCTTGTAGTATCCAGCTAATCCTAGGAAACTTCTGATTTTCTTCATAGTCTTTGGTCTTTCCCACTCTTGCACTGCATTGACCTTTTCAAGGTCTACCTTAAGGCCTTTTGCATCTATGATATGTCCTAGGAAGGACTATTCCCTTATCCAGAATTCACACCTGGATAACTTGTTATAAAGCTGATATTCCAATAGAGTCTTTAGGAAAATCTTCAAATGGTGTTCATGTTTATTTTCATCCTTGGAATACACTAGGATGTCATCAATGAATACAACCACAAATTTGTCTAGATGTGGTCTGAACACCCTATTCTTCAGGTCCATGAAAGCAGCTGGCGCATTAGGTAAAGCAAATGGCATGACTATGTACTCATAATGCTCATATCTAGTCCTAAATGCAGTCTTAGGAATGTTCTTTTCCTTTACTCTCAACTAAAAGTATCCAGATCTCAAATCTATCTTAGAGAAGATCTTACTTCCCTTGAGTTGATAAAAAAAAATCCTCAATCCAGGGAGTGGATACTTGTTCTTGATAGTCACTACATTGAGCTTCCTATAGTCAATGCATAGTCTCAAAGATCCATCCTTCTTTTTCACAAAGAGAACAGGAGCTCCCCATGATGAAACACTTGGCCTTATGAACCCTTTTTCAAGGAGTTCATCAAGTTGTTTCTTGTGCTCACTCATCTTTGTGATTGGCATTCTGTAAAAAGGTATGGATATTGGACTAGCTCCTAGTTGCAACTTGATCTCAAACTCAATGTCCCTTAGTGGAGGAATACCTGGCAGGTCTTTAGGAAAGACTTGTGGAAAGTCTTTCACTATAGGTATTTTATCCACTTCTTCGTCATAGCACAATTCATTCAATGCATAATAATAATCATGCTCTAAAATCACAGGTATCTCTTCAAGTACCTCTCACTCCATGCCATGCATTCCATACACTAATTCCTCAGAATTCACTAATGCATGCACTTCATCATCAGGCAATGAGATTTCCCTTTTAGCACAATCAATTCTTCTGTTATGCATAGCAAGCCAATTCATACCTAGCGCTAAATCATACTTAGGAATGTCCAACACTAGCAGATTAGTCATAACCTTAGTCTTTCCTACTACTAGCTCACAATCCTTAGCTAAGTCATTAGTGAAAAGATATTGACTACTTGCTGTTTTCACTAGGGATATCCTAGGCATGATTTTAGTAGGCAATCTCATGGCATCAACAAATATCCTAGCCACTGTAGACACAGATGCACCAGTACCAAATAGATCACTAACAGGGATACCATTAAGGTAAATGTTACCTATTACTGCTCCTCCTTGATGTGATGTCTATAGCCTCTCCACTTGGAAGACTCTGCCAACTCTCTGCACTAGAGGCCGAGGCACTGGAGGAACTGGCTTCTGCTATCCCTCCCTAAGTGCTCCCCTCTAGGCCCTACCGCAATAGGCTTTACTAGACAATGGTCTTCTGGTATCCTTTGAGCTTGTGCGTAGTCTTTGATCCAATGATCCATGGATCCACATCTTAGACAGGCTTGGGTGTCAAAATAGCAAGGTTTCTTTCCATGAAACTTCTTGCACTTAGTGCATCTTAGGCGAGCAAACTTCCCCTTAACCTTGCCCTCATGACCAAGATGAGAATTCTTGGCAATTCCCTTGCCATGTGGTGGCTTCTTCTTCTTGCCTCCTACCTAACTATTTTCCATTGGTCAACTAGGAAAGTGCTTAGTCTCGTACTCCTCTTGCTCTACTTATAGAGCTTTCTGCATGTTTCATAGTATGTAATTGCTCCAAAAGGTCTAACAGCCCTTCTAATGTTTGACTTTAGGCCTTTGACAAATCTTTTGGCCTTCATCTCATCCAGTCCATGAAACTGAGGAGCATATCTCACCAACTGATTGAATTTGTGCTCATACTCTAGGACACTGAGGTTGTCCTGCCTTCGAGTATCGAATTCAGCTTGCTTCATATCCTTAATAGCATCACTAATGTACTACTCCTGAAACAGCTGGGTGAACACTGGCTAAGTCATCTCCATGTCTTCTCCTGGCCTTCTACCCTTCGACAGCATATCTATCTCTGGCGCTTTTTCACCATATCTCTACACTGCCTACCAGGTTGTAGGTAGCCAGTGACACTCTTTTGGTTGAGCTAAGTGGCATCCTCTCAAACATATTTTAAATGAAGATTAACCATTCCTCAACTCTCTCTAGTCCAGCTCTTCCTTCAAACTATGGAGGTCTTAGGCCTTGGAACCTCTCTAATAGTCTGACTCCATCAAGACCTTCTAGATCCTCTGATCTGTCTCCTGGATTAGTGAGAGCCCTCTGCATGGTCATGCTCTCTATGATCTCTCTACCTTCACCTGGATACCTGACCAATCTTAAACCTTTGTCTTCTTCCCCTTGGATTTCTCCTATCTTCATCTTCCTCCACAACAGTTTCATCATTTGTATCTTCTATGCTCCCAGAAGGAACATATTCAGATGTGTTCCTAGTATCCTCTTCTGGTTGCTATTGTGCATCCTGAACTAGTTCTATTGGAGCTACTTGGACTCCCTACTATTTGGCTTGAATCAGCCTCATTAATTTTTCATTGATTAGAGCTAGTTCCTTTGAAGCTCTAACCAAACCTAAGGCACTTCAGGGTTTAGTACCCCTTATTGCCCCTAATTCCCTCTATTTTATCCATCTCTTTGTTTCCCAAAATCAGTAGGAGTCTAGTGGTTCCCTTCTCCTTGTGGCAACCATGTCTGCTTCCTGGATTGATGATTCACCACAGAGCACAAATAAAAATCATAGGTATTTCAATGGTACTTGACACTAGCACCCGACCAAACTAACTTCATGCATGTAGATGCATGCAATGCAACTATATGCTATTTACATGTACAAACCATGCTCTGACACCAAATTTTGTTATCCATTATGGGGGTAGCCAAACTATGGTGCCAAAATTCTGCATTTAGACTCCCAGGATTGGTAATGTTCTGTAGGCCATTAGAACACTACCCTTAGTGTGCATACCAAAGTGGCCCTCTTGTGCACTATGTAAACACATGCATATTGGTGCAACCATCACACACATATTCAAACTTTGATGTACACCATGGCAGCAAATAAGGAAAACACTAGCATAAGCCTTAATCTTAGCTACCACACATTAGGCAATCTTGTTAAGTTCTAGTGACCAGCCACTGCACCTGTAACTTTCACTAGTAAACTATATCATTCTAACCATGTACCCCTTATTTTATATGCTCAATTTTCAAGTAGAGACCTAGAGCAAACCAAGGAATTTTGTTTTACATCAGTAGCCCACCTATGGACCAAGTTATGGATTTTTTAAGTTGGTTACAAAATTCTAACCAAATAAACATTAACTCAGCCAAATTTGCAATGTCATATCTTTTGCTACAGGGCTCCAAATTTAGAAATTCTAAATCTTTGACAAACCTCTAGATATTCTCTAGCTTTGATCAAAATTTCATGTCAAGATACCTTTTACATAGGGAGTGATGTCCAGAGACATCTTCGCTGGAGGGCATGGTGGTTTCTGGAGGGACTTCCTGAGGAGGAGAACGCCCGGAGTGTAGGTTTCCCAGGGAGTGGTACCTGAAGAGCCCAAAAGGAAAGGTTAGGAGGTCCCCCGGATGTTTTTACGGGGAGGAGCCACCGACGCCGAAGTTAGTTTTATGAGAGGTGAAGGAAATAGAGCACTCAGGGGTTTAGTGGCCTTGCCTGTTCGTACCCTCTCAACTGACTGACCAACCGTTTGCAAGGGGCTGCTCTTTGGTATTTATAGAAGTATCTGGCCCGTTCAGATCGTGACATGTGTTCGGTCAGATCTGCTGTGTACCTTTGGACACAGGGGACAAGTAGCTGTTTGGAGGCTCCCTCGAGCCTTGGTCCGAGACAGGTTGTGACAAGGCCTGGGCGGCGTTGGCGTGTCAGGGCGTCGTTTGAGGTGATATGGTGCATCTATGGGCGATGTGTCAGAGGCTCCTTAAATGCTCCTGCTGTGCTCCCGATGTCCTTTGGGCAAGGTCGTTCTTTGGGACGAACACCCTTCTTCGGGAGTTATGTTTGCAGTTCGGGGCGCTGCCTAGCTCGCAGGTTTCACCTTTGGGAAATCCTCTCTTGCTTGTGGTAGCTGGTTCTTCTATCCCGAAGGCGATTCGTTTAATCCCCCGAGGGGGCTGTCTGCACCTTTGGAGCTCTCTGGGGTACTAGGCTAAATCCTGAGATCGAGGCACTGGAATTCGCCTAGTCCGAGGTCAGTACTAGTGCCTCCCTCGGATGGTGCCAGGCTTCCCAAGCATGGTTTTGATAGGCGGTACGTTCTAGGAGAGGCGATAGTCCTTCGGCTATCAGGGAGATATAAAACTTTAAGTGCAGATTAAAAATTCTGGTCACTTTATGACCATTTTGCCCATACAAAATTTTATAAGTGTGCAAACACTTCATTCACAATGGGAAAGCCCCCCAAGGCAACGCCATATATGTCCATTACACATAGGAAATACATTCCCATGCATTTAACAGCCACATGTTGTTACCCACTCCGAAATAGTTTAGTTATGGTGCCAAAATTGTGCATTTAGACTCGCAGGATTCGTAATGTTCTGTAGGCCATCAGAATACTACCCTTAGTGTGCATACCCAAGTGGCCCTCTTGGGCGCTATGTAAACACATGCATATTGGTCCAACCATCACACACATATTCACATTTCTTGCCCACCAAGGCAGCAAAGAAGGAAAACACTAGCACAAGTCTTAATCTTGGCTACCACACATTAGGCAATCTTGTAAACTTCTAGTGACCAGCCACTGCACCTGTAACTTCCACTAATAAACTGTATCATTATATCCATGTATGCCCATGTTTTCTTTGCTCCATTATCAAGTAGAGACTTATAGAAAAACAAGGAATTTTTTTTTACATCAATAGCCCACCTATGGACCAAGTTATGGATTTTTTAAGTTGGTTACAAAATTCTGACCAAATGAACAGTAACTCAGCCAACTTTGCAACATCATATCGTTGGCTACAGAACTCTAAATCAAGAAATTCAAAATCCCACCTAACCTTCTAGATGTCTTCTAGGTGTGGCAAAAATTTCATACCAAGATTCATTCTACACAGGGAGATATTAAACTTTAAGTACATAGTCAAAATTCTGGCAACTTTTGGACCATTTTACCCATAGAAAATTTCATAATTGCGCAAAAACTTCATTCACAAGGGGAAAGCCCTCCAAGGCTACCCCATATATGTCCATTACACATAGGAATCACATGCTCTAGTATCTACCAACTTTATGTGGCCAAAACAGAATTTACAAGTAAGCAGCCCATCATTCACACTCAGGCAGCTTTGCACCACATCACTTACATAGCCAAAACATTACTCAAATGTTCGCATACTTGTCTCATCTTACATACAATAAATGTACATGAATAAATGCACTACATAATGGTCTTAACTCAGCTAAATACACACCTAAGTTACAGGAGTGCCTGAGACACAATGGACTCCAGAACAGGATGCTGGACATCTGCTGCATACCACAATAAGTACCACCATTAAAAATATCAAATGTGCTCCTAAAATCACCAAAATTTCCAGATCATAACTAGACATATGGAAGTTCATGTACTTGAAATTTCAGATTAAAAATCGAACTAAAAATGTCAGTTTGAATGAGATCTTTCGGCTAGACTTAAAATGACAGAATTGAGGGGAGTAAGTTTCATTGAGAAACTTAGTAAGGGTAACACTTGGTTTCAATAGGCTATTTGACCATCATCAAAACTTTCATCCAAAGACACTAAAAAAAAAAACCACAATGCATATATGCAAGATATAGCAACCAAATGCAGCAGCCATTCACAACCAACAAACACATGAAATGCAGTAGCAACAATAACCATAGATTAGTCCATAAAACACGTAATAAACATAACCAAATCACTATGGTAGCCCTCCTCAAGCTAATGCTTGGCATTAGGAGGATTTTAACATTAGTTAGTACTAACTTTTGGGCTCTAGAAACCCAGAAATTCACTGCCATCACTGTGGACTTCACACTAAGTCACAAAACCATCAATAAGTGCACTCCCCTCACTAAGCTTGGTTCATCAAGCTCATGGCTCTCTTCCAATCTTAGAATTAGCTCCATGGTTGCTTGAAAATACAAAAAACAACCCATGAGAGCAAGAGAACCCTTACCAAAGTGGGCAGGCCGAAAATCAAGCTTGATCCTTGAAGTATCCAAGAAATAGCTCTAGTTTGCTTCCAATTGCTTCCTTTTGCCTTCAATTTCAATCAATTGCAAGTTTGAAGGTGTGGTGGCAATGGAGGAAGTATGGCTGTGTTCTTGGGCTGGGGCAGGACAAAAATGAGAGAGGGATAAGTGATTTGGCCACTTAAATGGCCTTAAATGAGCTTAAGGGCACAGAACACACTTAACAAGCTTAACCTTGCTTTATGTCATTTTCTTTCCAACTAATTATGGTTTCTTTGTCTTAAACTCATTGGTGCACATGTGCCTAACATTTTTGACTAATTATCAAGTCTTGGCTACCTCTCCCATGGTAGGATAACCCTAAAATTCCACCATTAGACTTCACTAAAAAGCTTGAACACCTTAAGGTTTACACTAGGACATTTAGGTGCTTATTGCCTTTAGTGTTTCCCTTGTCCAAACTTGTCTTCCATGAGTAATTTGGTCCTCCAATAGCACTTTCATACCATTTATATCCTTCCCATAACTCTCCAAGTCTCTTTCTTGAGAGTTTTGCAATTGAGTACCCAAATTTCCAAAACCTTACAAAAAAGTCCTAGGTTGCTTGACAAACAAGCAATCCTTTGGGCTTTTTTTGGGGGCCAAGTTACCAACTTAGAACACTTTTAAGGAGGTGTTGATCATGCCTTTTACCCCCCACACTTCAATCACTATGATGAGAATTACACAATATAATGGTTTTTAGCCATTATGACACACTTGTAATTCTCCCATTTTTTGAGGTGGTAACATATGTGGCTAAAACAGAATTTACAAGTAATCAGCCCATCATTCACATTAAGGTAGCTTTGCACCACATCACTTACGTAGCCAAAACATTACTCAAATGTTCACATACTTGTCTCATTTTACATACAACATATGTACATGCATACATGCACTACAAAATGGTCGTAACTCAACTAAATATGCACCCTAGGTTACAGGAATGCCTGAGACACAATGGACTCCAAAACAGGATGCTGGACTGCTGCTGTATAACACAATAAGTACCATCACTAAAAATACTAAAATGTGCTTCTAAAATCACCACACTTTCCAAATCATAACTAGACATATGGAATTTCATGTTCCTAAAATTTTAGATTAAAACTCAAACTACATCCTACATCCAAAGACACTAAAACACAAAAACCACAATGCATATATGCAAGATATAGCAACCAAATACAGCTGTCATTCATAACCAACAAACATATTGATGGCCAAAGGGCTATCACTCTTCAGAAAGCCGAGCTTTGACAGAGCGTCACCCTCGATAAGGATGAGCATCACCCTTAAGAAATACGAGCGCCAACCTTGGTAAGACAGGGTCTGACTTCTGGACCCCCCGACCTCGGAGATCTATGATCACCTTCGGGGAGTGATAATATTAACTTCAAGAATACGGTGTTCTACCACCTTTGGTAAGATGGCCTAACCTGCTTCGGAAGAGGTAGACTCACCATCCTCGGAAGAGGAGAACATCCTCTGAAAGGAGTTCCTCATTCCGAGGGGACTCGTGAATAACTGAAGCAATCTCAGCAAGAAGCTCTCCCATCCCGAAGAGGTCTCTTTCACCGAAAGGGTCTCAAGGATAGGACAAAAATGGTTAAGGAGCCTTTGACACGCCGCCCTTGTACACGTCCTGACACGCCACCCTCGTACACGTCCTGACACGCCATCCTCGTCTATGTCCTGACATGCAGACCTCCCACGGCCCTAACCCCTGACCCAGATGGCCTATGGCCGTCTTCGAGGTCCCCGTTTCTAAAGGTACGGACTGCATCCAACCAAACACGTGTCATGATCTGAGCGGGCTGTGTCGGGTAGGCTTTTCTTGACACCTCCCTGTAACTACTTGGGAAACCACCTTGGTAAGGAGGACTACTCTCTACTCATTACTCTTCATCTAGCTAGATACTGACTTGGGCGTCAAAGGCTCCTCCCCCGGAAAAACACTCCAGGGATCTCCTAAGCCCCGTTCTTTGGATCTTTCATGGAGCCACCCCCTCCGGAAGCCCCTTTTGCAGATACTCTCTTCGCCGAAAGTCCCTGCTGCAGTCCACTATGTCGTACAATGAGGATGCCAACAGGGATCATTTTGCTTTTACAATGACAAGGTTCATCGTCATAGATGTCCCTTCATCATATAATGCCATCCTTGGGAGGCAGACCAAAGGAAACCTCCACATCCACCCAAATGTGAAATTCTTAACCATCACCTTCGCAACAAAGGAGGGAGATGCTGAGATCTTCATCGACCAAGGAGAAGTGAGAAATGTCTTTGTAAAGGCAAGAAAGGTCCCAGCAAAAAGCTACGCACAAACTTCAGGAGCAAAGGCCGTGCTCGCAGAGGAGGCAAAGGGAGAAGAAATAGAAGACCTCGAGAAAATAGAAACAAAAGAGGTAGAACTTGTCCCAGGCCGAAATACCCGAATAAGGAAAAAGCTGGCCGAAGGTGGCATGGAAAAGCTTGTATCTTTCCTGTTAATGAACAAAGATCTGTTTGCCTACTCGCCAAAGGACATGTCAGGGGTTGACCCTCACATAATCCAACATAGCCTTAAAGTACGCCCAGAGGCAAAGCCTGTCTGACAAAAAAAGTGAAGCCTCTCGGGGCATAAAAACAACTTCATAAAAATTGAAGTCCAGCACCTAGTGGAAGCAGGTGTAATCAGGGAAGTCAAATACCCTGAATGGCTTAGTAACGTGGTTATTGCCACAAAAGAATGGAGTGATAATCTCCGAATGTGCATCGACTTTCGAAACGTGAATGATGCTTGCCCTAAAGATTCATATCCTCTACCGCCAATAGATTAGTTGGTAGATTCAACCGCCGAATATGGCCTCCCTAGTTTTCTTGATGCCCTCAGTGGGTATCATCAAATTAGGATGGACCCCAAAGATGAGGAAAAGACCGCCTTCATCACCGAAGTTGGTACATATTGCTACATTAGAAAGCCCTTCGAGCTTAATAATGCAGGAGCCACATACTAAAGGTTGATGATATTAGTGTTGTGCCCAAAAGCCAGTCATGAGATGATTGTATTTTTGCACATTGAGTCATGATATTTTATTAAGGCATTAATCCAGCAATTATGTTTGTTGTTTTGTTCCTGCGTAACTTAACAAACATAATTGTAACCCTAGAATAATGATATTCTTAAAAGTCCCTGGTCTAGTACTATTGTGGAGCGGGTTGCAATAATACATAACGACTAGCATATGTGGAGACTAATATGAGATATGTAGTCTACATATGGGTACAAGTTGGAGAACTTGTGTACTGGACCGACCCACCATGAGAACACTACATGGATCGTTATATGAGTGTCATAAGTGATTCTCATAGTGATCATGGTATATGTAGTCCTTCGACCTAAGATCATCAAGGTTCCCTACATGTGAGTCACATACTTTGATACTTTCCTTTGTTGCTCGTAACTGAGTGAACTTGAAGGAGGTCATTGGGTATGTCACATATCATGCGGAGGGATTTGTATGATCAAGATGGGATTTGTCCCTCCTATGTAACGGGAGTGATATCTTCGGGCCCCTTGATAGAGTGAGACTTAGAAAATGCATGGCCATGCTCGGATGAGTTGATATACGATATCAATGTCATCAGTTTAAGTTGGTCTACTCGGTAATCAAGAAACCAAAGATTGGGCTATACGAGAGTGACACATTCCATGTCTCGTGCTTAGTCTTGATATCTTGGACAAAGGGACAATGGCATATATCGGTGATGATCATAAAGGTTTAGTCGAATCATCGACAATCTTGTCACTTGGGTAGCAATGATGTGTTGCTAGACACCGCTCATTGCTTATGATCATAAATGTGATTTATGATCATTGCCAACGTGGTAAGAGCCTATTGGGTCGCACACATAGAGCTATTTGGATCATTAGAGTGCATGGGCTAATTATTTGGGTTATGGTTTCACTTTAATTTCGTATTAATAATGGGCCCAAGAGTTGAGCCATTATTAAGCCCGAAATTAAAGCCTAATTGGATTAGGGCTTTGAAACCCATTAGGCCTGGAAGTTGAGTCTCACTATAAATACAACTTTTAGTGAGAAATTCGCAGGTCTCCTTGCCCTAGCCTCCCAAAAGGACAGCCGCACTCTTCTCTTGCAATTCCTTGGAGGACGCAAGCTAGCACTGCGAGCGCAAGAGAAACGCATCTACCGGGACGTGGTGGAAGCGTGGTGATCCCGAGAGGCTCGTGTGGATACCATAGAGAGCTTGAACACGTCAACTGTTCAGGTTTTGTGATTCGACTCTACAGTTGAGTGAGAGATCTCAACCGAAAATTAGGTATGAAAATTTTTGAACACCCGGTTTACCCCGTTTCACTTGGATCCTGGAGGGTTTCGGTTAAATTCCGCTGCGCTGTTTGGCTCCCGAAACCCAACAGTGGTATCAGAGCTACTGGTGAAACCCTAAATCGGGATTGAGTGTTGAATCGCATGATGCTATGTGTTCGGTTGCTTTTCGGCCATGATTAATTAGATTGATTCAAGATGCATGAAACTGGAATTCGTAATGAACATATGAGATATATGAAGAAACGACACAAATTGGTTAATGAGATTAACCTCAAATTGAATGGTATGAGATACCTATATGGATTAGGATTCTTGCAATAGTTGCAAAAACCCTAGCTTTGTTCGGATTCGACCTGTTCGGGCACCGAAAGTAAGGTATTTTTGGTGGCTCGAATGGAGGAGTCTCGGGTGCCTACTTGCTCAAAATAGAAGATTTCGGGCTAAGCAATTGTAAGACAATTTTTTGCGCCGGGGGGCGCTGCCCCCCACGCCCCCCGCAAGGGCGGCTCCCCTTGACCTCGTCCGCTGACCGGTCAGCGGAACCACCGCCCGCTGACCGGCCAGCGGGACCGCCGTATGCGAAGCGCCACATAAATAAAAACTGGTTAATCAACGCACGAAAATTGGCATGCATCTTTGTTGAATGAGATTTGACATGATATGCTGATTGGTGTTTGAAGCATGGTGCATGGTTATAGCCCTTGATTGGTTGTACTTGTAAATACGGCCTGCGAGTCGTGCCTTTTCTTATCACTCTCATTGTACATTCTCTTCTCACCTTACTCCCCTCGAATGTAACTCGAGGTTTCTATTATTGATGTAATGGTGCATTATGGGATCATCCAAGGTGGTATGTCTAAGGATCATCCAAGGAGGTATGTCCAAGGAGATGACAACAAAAGGGCAGCCAAGAAAGGAAGAGAAGGAGCTTGTGAAGACTCTTTTCTTTTCTTAGGCTTTTATGATATTCTCATTGGCTTGAGAATATCGCATAGTTTGGGCTATAACCATGTCACGTTTATTTCTTGTAAGCATGAGATGCATGTTTTATATTTGTATGTGATGCATGTATAAAACAACCGGAGATAACAAATTGGTGAGATCAAAAGAAAAATCCCTCAAACAAATATTAAGTCATTAAATGTGATGCCTTCCAAATGTTGGCACTCGTCAAGACTTTGATCAACATTAGGTGGGTTTGCCAAAGCAAAGCACCTATGTTCATCTTGGTAAGGCGCGATGGGATAATAGTGATATCCAAATTGCTAACTTTGGGTTCGACTTAACTAAGTCATCCTAATAGGATTAGGGACTTAGAGGCATAGAGTTGGGCTTAAGTTCATGAGATGAGCTTGGACAAGTGTTGTTCACCCAACTATCCAAGAGTTGCATAAGATGCAATTGGCAAGGAGTTGCCTACCTAAATAGCTGTAACTTGAGAGAAAAGCCAAAGCTGACTCAGGTTGTGGTCAAATATGGATCTTGGCCCACTAGAATACCTTAGCGCCGAGGTGTTCCAAAATAATATCGAGGGTTATTATTTTGAGGAAAATAGTGGGAGTATCGTTTAATAAAAGTCCTTATTAAATGAATTAAAATACATGACTCTTACACTGCATATTTACTGTTGTAGATAACCATGGCACAAAACACATCGACACTTTCGTTGCGATCGATCCTTGAGAAGGAAAAACTGAATGGGACCAACTTTCTCAAATGGTACCGAAACTTGAGGATAGTCCTCAAACAAGAGAGAAAGGCTTATGTCCTAGAGCAGCCCATTCCGAATGAGCCTGCTGCCACTGCTCCAAGAGCTGAAAGGGATGCTCACAAGAGGCATTCTGATGATGCTTTGGATGTTGCATGCCTTATGCTTATTACCATGGAATCTGAGCTTCAGAAGCAACATGAGAACATGGGGGCGTTCGATATGATCGAACATCTCAAAATGCTTTTCCAAGAGCAAGCTAGGCATGAGAGGTTTGAGACCTCTAAGGCATTGTTTCAGTGCAAGATGTCTGAGGGAAGTCCCGTGGGTCCTCATGTGCTCAAGATGATTGGGTACATTGAGAATCTTGAGAATTTGGGATTTGCTCTTCAGAAAGAGTTGGCTATTGATGTAGTCTTGCAATCGTTGCCTGAAAGCTACAGTCAGTTCATCATGAACTATAACATGAACGACCTTGACAAGTCCCTCCCTGAATTGCTCAACATGTTGAGAACTGCTGAGCAAAACCTTAAGAAGGCTAAGCCCATTTTGATGGTTCAAAAGGGCAAGGGAAAGGGAAAAGCCAACAAGAAGAAGGATAAAGCTAATGGAAAGTCCAATGCTAATTCTTCTTCAGCTGCACTGAAACCAAAGGGTGGTGTGGCAAAGGAAGGGGAGTGCTTCCATTGTAAGCAACCTGGACACTGGAAGCGCAATTGCAAGCTCTATCTTGAAGAACTTGCTAAGGAAAAGGGAAGTAAGACTTCCACTTCAGGTATTTTTGTTATAGAGGCTAACTTTTCTACTTCCTCATCTTGGGTATTGGATACTGGATGTGGATCTCACATTTGTGCAAATGTGCAGGATCTAAGTAGAAGTAGAAGATTGGCCCGAGGTGAAGTGGACCTACGTGTTGGAAATGGAGCAAGGGTTGCTGCCTTAGCCGTAGGGACTTATGTTCTCACTTTACCTAGTGGATTAGTTTTAGAATTAGACAACTGCTACTTTGTGCCTACTATTAGTAGAAATTTGATTTCTGTTTCTTGTTTGGACAAGAAAGGTTTTTCATTTATAATAAAGGACAAATGTTGTTCTATTTATTTGAATGAAATCTTTTATGGTAGTGCTCAACTTAGCAATGGGTTGTATGTTCTAGACCTCGAAGATCCAATCTATAATGTGAATACCAAGAAGGTCAGATTAAATGATTCAAACCCGACCTATCTCTGGCACTGTCGCTTGGGCCATATAAATGAGACCCGCATATCCAAGCTCCATAAGGATGGACTCTTGGACTCATTTGATTTTGAATCATATGAGACATGTGAGTCATGTTTGTTGGGCAAGATGACCAAAGCCCCATTCACAGGGCAAAGTGAAAGGGCTAATGACTTACTAGGACTCATACATAGTGATGTATGTGGCCCTATGTCTACACAAGCTAGAGGAGGTTTCCAATACTTCATTACTTTCACTGATGACTTCAGCAGATATGGCTATGTGTATCTCATGAGACACAAGTCAGAATCCTTTGAAAAGTTCAAAGAATTCAAGAATGAAGTAGAGAATCAACTCGGGAAAAGTATCAAAGTGCTTCGATCAGATCGAGGTGGAGAGTACTTGGATCGAGAATTCCTTGACTATCTGAAGGAGTGTGGTATAGTATCACAACTCACTCCACCAGGTACACCTCAATGGAATGGTGTATCTGAAAGGAGAAATCGAACTCTGTTAGACATGGTTCGCTCTATGATGAGTCAAGCTGACCTTCCAAACTCCTTTTGGGGACATGCTCTAGAGACAGCCGCTTTTACACTAAACCGAGTTCCATCTAAATCGGTTCAAAAGACACCATATGAGATATGGAGTGGGAGGCATCCCAATTTGTCTTTTATGAAGATTTGGGGCTGTGACGCTTATGTGAAACGTCAATCCTCTGACAAACTAGGGCCCAAATCTCAAAAATGCCTTTTTGTTGGGTATCCCAAAGAAACAAAGGGTTACTATTTCTACAATCCTTCTGAGCAAAAAGTGTTTGTTGCTCGAACTGGTGTCTTTTTAGAGAAAGAGTTTATCTCTAAAGGAACTAGTGGGAGGAAAGTAGAACTTGAAGAAATTCAAGAACAACAAGGAGACATCGAACCTGAAATGGAACCTGAACAGACACCGCAAGATGTTGTGGTTCAAGAGTCTATTCCTGTAGCACAGAGCCCACGTAGGTCTAGTAGGATTCGGCGTGAGCCCAAGAGATATGGATTTCTTGTGACTAACACCAGTGATGTGATGCTCATGGATCAGGATGAGCCCACAACCTACCAACAAGCTATGTCAGGGCCTGACTCTGAGAAGTGGCTAGTGGCCATGAAATCCGAGATGGAATCCCTGTATGAAAACCAAGTATGGACTTTGGTTGACCCACCTGAAGGGGTAAAACCCATAGGGTGCAAATGGGTTTTCAAGAAGAAAACTGACATGGATGGTAATGTGATTACCTTTAAGGGACGATTGGTTGCAAAAGGTTTCAAGCAAATTCATGGTATTGACTATGATGAAACTTTTTCACCAGTTGCTATGCTTAAATCCATCCGAATTTTGTTTGCTATTGCTGCACACTATGATTATGAGATATGGCAAATGGATGTCAAAACTGCATTCCTAAATGGAAAGCTACTTGAGGATGTGTACATGACACAACCTGAGGGTTTTGTCACTCCTGAGAATGCCAATAAAGTGTGCAAGTTGCAAAGGTCCATTTATGGACTGAAGCAAGCTTCTCGAAGTTGGAATCTTCGTTTTGATGATGCAATCAAAGAGTTTGGTTTTATCAAAAATGAAGATGAACCTTGTGTCTACAAGAAGGTTAGTGGGAGCGCTATTGTCTTCTTGGTGTTGTATGTAGATGACATACTACTCATCGGGAATGACATTCCTGAGCTACAGTCTGTGAAGACTTGGCTAGGGAAATGTTTCTCTATGAAGGACTTGGGTGAAGCAGCCTATGTGTTAGGCATCAGGATCTATAGAGATAGATCTAGAAAGCTTCTTGGCCTAAGTCAAAGTACATATATTGACAAGGTGCTAAAGAGGTTTAGCATGCAAGATTCCAAGAAAGGATTCTTGCCCATGTCACATGGTATCACTCTTTCTAGATCTCAGTGTCCGAGTACAACTTAGGAGAGAGAGCGCATGAGTAAGATTCCATATGCCTCAGCAATTGGATCTATCATGTATGCCATGATATGTACTCGTCCCGATGTCTCATATGCTTTGAGCATGACAAGTAGGTACCAATCGAACCCCGGTGAGAGTCATTGGACAACTGTTAAAAACATCCTTAAGTACTTACGAAGGACTAAGGATGCATTCTTGGTCTTTGGAGGTGAAGATGAGCTCGTTGTAAGGGGTTACACCGATGCAAGCTTCCAATCCGATAAGGATGATTTTAGATCGCAATCTGGTTATGTGTTTTGTATTGGTGGTGGTGCTGTGAGCTGGAAGAGTTCAAAGCAAGAGACAGTAGCTGACTCTACAACAGAATCTGAGTACATTGCCGCCTCTGATGCTGCGAAGGAGGCAGTTTGGATCAAGAAGTTCATCACTGAACTTGGAGTGGTTCCAAGCATTGCCGACCCGATAGAGCTCTATTGTGACAACAATGGAGCAATCGCACAGGCTAAGGAACCTCGATCTCACCAGCGATCCAAACATATACTCCGACGCTATCATCTCATCAGGGAGATCATCGAGAGGGGTGATGTAAGGATATGCAGGACTTCGACAGATAGCAACATTGCTGATCCACTGACAAAGCCCCTTACGCAGCAAAAGCATGATAGCCATTCTAGGTCCATCGGTATTAGATACATGGATGATTGGCTTTAGTGCAAGTGGGAGATTGTTAGTGTTGTGCCCAAAAGCCAATCATGAGATGATTGTATTTTTGCACATTGAGTCATGATATTTTATTAAGGCATTAATCCAGCAATTATGTTTGTTGTTTTGTTCCTGCGTAACTTAACAAACATAATTGTAACCCTAGAATAATGATATTCTTAAAAGTCCCTGGTCTAGTATTATTGTGGAGCGGGTTGCAATAATACATAACGACTAGCATATGTGGAGACTAATATGAGATATGTAGTCTACATATGGGTACAAGTTGGAGAACTTGTGTACTGGACCGACCCACCATGAGAACACTACATGGATCGTTATATGAGTGTCATAAGTGATTCTCATAGTGATCATGGTATATGTAGTCCTTCGACCTAAGATCATCAAGGTTCCCTACATGTGAGTCACATACTTTGATACTTTCCTTTGTTGCTCGTAACTGAGTGAACTTGAAGGAGGTCATTGGGTATGTCACATATCATGCGGAGGGATTTGTATGATCAAGATGGGATTTGTCCCTCCTATGTAACGGGAGTGATATCTTCGGGCCCCTTGATAGAGTGAGACTTAGAAAATGCATGGCCATGCTCGGATGAGTTGATATACGATATCAATGTCATCAGTTTAAGTTGGTCTACTCGGTAATCAAGAAACCAAAGATTGGGCTATACGAGAGTGACACATTCCATGTCTCGTGCTTAGTCTTGATATCTTGGACAAAGGGACAATGGCATATATCGGTGATGATCATAAAGGTTTAGTCGAATCATCGACAATCTTGTCACTTGGGTAGCAATGATGTGTTGCTAGACACCGCTCATTGCTTATGATCATAAATGTGATTTATGATCATTGCCAACGTGGTAAGAGCCTATTGGGTCACACACATAGAGCTATTTGGATCATTAGAGTGCATGGGCTAATTATTTGGGTTATGGTTTCACTTTAATTTCGTATTAATAATGGGCCCAATAGTTGAGCCATTATTAAGCCCGAAATTAAAGCCTAATTGGATTAGGGCTTTGAAACCCATTAGGCCTGGAAGTTGAGTCTCACTATAAATACAACTTCTAGTGAGAAATTCGCAGGTCTCCTTGCCCTAGCCTCCCAAAAGGACAGCCGCACTCTTCTCTTGCAATTCCTTGGAGGACGCAAGCTAGCACTGCGAGCGCAAGAGAAACGCATCTACCGGGACGTGGTGGAAGCGTGGTGATCCCGAGAGGCTCGTGTGGATACCATAGAGAGCCTGAACACGTCAACTGTTCAGGTTTTGTGATTCGACTCTACAGTTGAGTGAGAGATCTCAATCGAAAATTAGGTATGAAAATTTTCGAACACCCGGTTTACCTTGTTTCACTTGGATCCTGGAGGGTTTTGGTTAAATTCCGCTGCGCTGTTTGGCTCCCGAAACCCAACAGGTGAACAGGGTCTTGAATTCCCAAATTGGGAGAAACGTGGAAGTCTACGTCGATGATATGATAGTTAAGAGCAAGCTGCCTAGCAGTCATATCCAAGACTTAGAGGAAACATTTCACCAGTTAAAGACCTTCGGAATCCGTTTCAACCCTGAAAAATGCGTGTTCGGGGTGAATGCGGGTAAGTTCCTCAGATTCATGGTGTTGGAAAGAGGTATCGACGCCAATCCAGAAAAGGTCAAGGTCCTACTGGGATTCCAAACTCCCACGATGACTAAGGATGTACAAAGGCTCATAGGGAGAATTACGTCCCTCAGCAGATTCATCTCCAGATACGGGGATTGCTGCCGACCATTCTTCAAGGTCCTTACTATGGAAGCAAAAAATGGTGGTGATCCTGGAACCGAGGTGCATCCTTGGAATGAAGACTATCAAAAGGCTTGGGAAGAGCTTAAAGCCTACCTAACTCGTCTGCCGACACTTTGGCAACCACGGGGAGGAGAACGCCTCATACTATACCTTACCATCATGGAAAAGACGATAAGTTTGGTCCTTGTAAAGGAAGAAGGGGCAAAGCAATGGCCAGTATACTATGTGAGCAAGTCCCCGCATGGTGCCGAAGTCAAGTACCCCTTGTTACAAAAGGCTATTTATGCCTTGGTGCTTGCAAACAGAAGGCTACGTCCCTATTTCCAAGGTCACCCCATTATCGTAAGATGCAACCTACCCCTTTGGGATATCATGAAGAGGGTAGATCACTCGGGAAGGCTTTTGAAATGGTACATCGAGCTCGGTGAGTATGATATCACCTATGAGCCAAGGAAGACAATAAAAGCTTAACCATTAGCAGATTTCATTGCCGAGGTACCCATGGCCGAAGAAAGTCAACCCAACCTTGGAAATAATGAACCTGAGTGGACTCTATTTGTTAATGGGGCCTCTGGCTCCGAACATCAAGGAGCTGGAATAATTCTTCATGGTCCCGAAGACATGAAAGCTATGAAAGCCATCAAATTTGGGTTTAATGCCACCAACAATATGGCAGAATATAAAGCCCTTATAGCAGGTTTGTGCCTTGCTAGAAGAATCGGCATGAGAAACCTAAACGCCCACAGCGATTCTCAGCTAGTGGTCTGATAGATGGCAGGGGACTATAATGCGAAGGACCCAACTTTGGCAAAGTATCATGAGCTTGTATCAAAGCTCATCTGAGAGTTTGACGCAGTGCACATTGAGAACGTGCCTCGTCGAGACAATGCTGAAGCATATACTCTTGCCAAATGAAAAAAGTCCACTGAAGTACTAAGTCACCTGAGCATAGCAGTAATGAGTGTAGCAGCCTCGGAAAGACGATGGAAAAATCCCATAAAAAAGTATCTCACAACCTTGGAGCTTCTCGAAGACCTTCGCGAAGCAGCAAAAGTGAGAAAATGTTCTGGACGATATTTCCTAATCGGAGAAGAGTTATATCGACAGGGGGACGCGAATCCCCTGCAGAGGTGTGTTAGCGAAGAGTACATAGAGACAGTCCTCAAAGAAGTCCACGAGGGGCCTGTGGCTCCCACATAGGAACTGACGCCTTAGTAGGAGTACTACTTCGCCAAGGGTACTTTTGGCCCACCCTAAGAAAGGACGCGAGACAGTTTGTTCAAAGATGTGACAATTGCCAAAGATACGCTAACATCCAGAGGCTGCCTTCAAAAATGATAACTTCGGCTAACTACCCTTGTCCCTTCGCAGTATGGGGTGTTGATCTTATCAGGCCTCTCCCAACAGCAACTGGAGGAGTGAAATTTTGCCTAGTTGCAGTAGATTACTTCACCAAATGGAGAGAGGCAGAGCCCCTGACAACCATTTCGGCAAAGGACATACAGAAATTCCTCTGGAAGAACATTGTGTGTAGGTTTGGCATACCGAGGGTGATAGTCGCCAAAAATAGTTCCCAGTTTGTTGACGTGGGATTCCAAGAGTTCACTGCCGACCTCGGGATAAGAATGCACTTCACCCTAGTAGCTCATCCCCAGGGCAACGGACAGGTAGAGGTGTCTAACAGAAGCATAAAGGATGGTTTGAAAAAAAAAATTGAGGGAAGCAAAAGGAAAATGGCCAAGAGAACTTCCTAGCGTGCTATGGAGCTATCGGACGATGCCTCGAAGAGCCACGGGTAAGACACCTTTTTCACTCATCTTCGGAACAGAGGCCATTATTCCAATCGAGGTAGTCCAACCATCAGTTAGGATACAGGTGTTCGACAAAGAAGGGAATGATCTCGGGTTGAGAACTAAGCTCGACCTAATTGATGAACACAGAGAAGTGTCTGAGCTTAGAAGAAAAGCCTTTCAGCAAAGGGTAGCCATAGCCGCGAACCTGTATGTCAGGCGAAAAGGAATCAGAAAGGGAGACCTTGTTCTTTGAAAGGCTGAGTTTGAGCCCCGAAGACCATCTCACGGAGTACTTCGGGCAAATTGGGAAGGGCCTTATTTGGTCCTTGATGAGGTTCGGCCAGGAGTCTATAAGCTTGTCAATACCGAAGGCGGAGAATTGAAAAACATATGGCATTCAGATGCTCTAAAGAAATTCTACACTTAGAAATTTTTCAAGAAATTGTACACTTAGAAAAATTTCTGAGTACAAAAGAGCTTTCTGGGAAAAATAGCCCTAACCGAATAAGGTGCGAGTATTTACTTGCGAAAATCACACATTTTTCTTTGAAAGCGCTTCAACCAAACATGGCTGATAAAAACAAACAAAACTTTGCTCGAAAGACATTCATGAAAAATGGTGTTATGCCGAACATGGTTGATAAAAGGCGCGAAAAATATCTTCCCGAGGGTCCTGGACCGAAAGTGGTCAAGCTAACTCTTGGAACCGGAGAATACTTAAGGAGAAACTTGCCTTGAGACTTAGCCAAAATTTTGGAGGAAAGAAAGAATTTTATTAAGGAGTTTTATTACGAGGAGGAGATTACAAGAGGAAGGTTACAAAGAAAAAGGAAAAGTAAAACCATGGACACCTAAGGGACCCTGCCATCATGAGATGCTCCTTCCCCGGCATCCTTTGTTGTGACCTTCGGTGCCAAAAGAAGGGCAAATGGCAGGTTGAGGTGATCTATATTGGACCAGGCCCAACGAGGCCACTCGGGGATATCCAAGGCCGCCAGAAAGGAGAGGTCGAGGTTGGGGTGCTTTGTCTGAACTTGATGCTGAGCCAGACAAAAGCCGTCCTAGAAAGCAACCTTGGTTGCTTGGTTTACCTTGTTTTTCTCGACAGACAAGGCTCCAGCTCATTCTACAACCTGGCGACCCCCTTCTCAAGCTTCTTCGCCTTCTTCTTCTCCTTTGTCTCATTCTTCAACGCTTCGAATTCGGCCTGAAGATCAACATTATCAGCAAGGTCCTTCGTCAGGAGGGCAGGGTCCTCCTCTTTCTCGTTCTGATAGGCCTCGTTGGCCGAAGTTAGCTCGACAACCTTCGCACCGAGGTCAGACATCTTCCAGGAGAAATCCTTTAAGAGTTCCTCCTGACCCTTCAAGAACTCCTCCCGAAGCTTGGCAACCTCTTCCTTGGCTATTTTGCTCAACTCGGTGTTCTTAACGACCAAGTTGGTGCAAAATACCTTGGCCTTCTCCAGATGATCTTCAACCCAAGATCTGACTGAAGACTGTTTCGCTGCCCAAGCTCTGAAATATCCGCTGTACGCCAAGAGCTACCAAAAAGAAGGACATTTGGTGAAGATTTACAAAAGAAAACTAAACACTTAGAAAAATTTGGAGAAAGGATGAATGGCCTAAAGAATACCTGGGCAGCGTGTTGTGACATCCTCGCAGTGAGGACCTCCTCGTTCGGGCATTCATCCGCCATGGACTTAAAAGTGGCTTGGGTGAGCACGCCCTTCGCCATTTGGTGAGCCACTTGCTAGCCGTCTTCAGAAAACAAATTCATGTCCTCCATAAAAGACCAGAAAGGCTCGCTTGGAACCTTATCCTTCAGGATATGGGAGTCCCGAATGACCCACTTCCGGGTGTGCTCCACCATCCATGCTGAGGGTGCCAGTTCTTCGGCAAAGTCACGCCGCAGTTCCATCAGTACATTGTCCCTTAGCCATACATCTAAAAGATGGAGAATGCTAAAATGTTTGAAGTTGTAGAAAAATGGCTAAGGGGCAAACCTGGTGGGACCTCGGCAACGTCGTCATTCTAATCATGGACGTCCTCCACTTTAGTAGGGACATGTTTGCCCTTGTTTCATCTTCGCTCCTCGAACTTCTCGGTAGAAGGGCCTCCTACTGAAGTGCCCAGGATATCCGCTGAAGTGACGGGACTACAGGGAGTGGAGCTGATGGCCAGTGCTAATGGTGATTCGGCATGGACCAGAGGCTAGTCCCCGACCTCTTCAATATCTTCCGGAGGGGGGGAAGAGGGTCCTTCTTCACTTTCTTGGCCGAGGATGGCCCCCCTCCAACTGCCTTACTCCTATTTAGGGTGGCCTTTTTCTTCTGTTCCCCCTTATCGGCCTGGCCGAGGAAGAAGGACTTGTAGAAGGTGGCTGACTGGTTGCCCATGTCTGAAAAAGGAAGAAAATATCAGTGTGAGTCCAAAAGGAGACTTATAGCAAAATTTGCAAAGCAACTTACTCTCAAAAAGGGCTTCATAAGTGAGCTCATTCCGAAGGAGCATCACCAGCCATGACTTCTTCCCGTTGATGGTAGGAGCTGGCATGCCGAGATTGCTTTTGTGCTCCTTAAGCACCCCTAGCTCCTGAAGAACCTCTTCGGTCATAAGGTTCCATTTGATGGGAAAGGGATACAAGGAGCATGGTGCAACCTCGGCATCCCAGTCGGCGACAGCTCGGATACGGCTATCGAAATCCGCAAACCTTACTGCTAACTCGGGAGTTAGCAACTTCTTGGCATCAACAACATCCGTCTCCAGCATGCCACAGGCCCACTTTGTCGGCAAGTGCGACCATGCCTCTGCCACCGTTAAGAAGAAGAACTTCCTTTGCCACCCTCGCCAACTGTCCTTGGTGTCGAAAGTGAACATGTATTTTTTGCTCCAAAATCCCCGAGGTAGCGTGAAATAGAAGTGACCCTTCGGGGCCGGATAAAGCTTGTAATACTGCATGAAGATGATGAAGTGGGGTTCTATCTTGAAAACCTCACACTTCTAGAGAAAAGCATTAAAGTAAGAGTAGGAGTTAGGAGGAAGCTGATTCACGGCTATGCCATGGAATTGGAAAAAATCGCAAATCATCTTCAGCGTAAGGAACCGAAGTTCGGCCTTCAGTTGGGCTTGGAAAACAGTAACCTTGTCTGATCTATTCATGAAGCTGAATAGGCCCAGACGAGGTAACCGGACAACGACATAAGAAGGAAGAAAAAATTTAGTCATCCACTTCATTAATTTCTCCGAAGTAGTACAACACGGATGAGACTTAAGAGGAAGCTAGCCCTTGGGAGTAGTTTGGATGGACATGATTGGGACAGGGGAAGACATGTTCGGCTAAAACAAACGGCTTCAGGATAGAATGTCAAGGAACTTCGGGAAAAAGAAAAATTTGGACTCCAGAAAAAGTGGAAACAAGAGAAACTGAGGGGCCTTTGCAAGGGAAACCCACCAAAATGTTTGATGAAGTCAGGGTTAGTAGACGCCATCATAAAAAGTCACCAGAAATCACTCCGCCACTGGCACCGCCGCAGAAGAGAAGGAAGAGCTTGAAAACAGACAAGAGCAAGACAGAAGCAAAGGAAAACAAATGAGGGCCATGAGGGGAAGGAAAGTTTATATAGGCCGAAGGAGGTAGGCGAATCATCGCCATAACTGCCCCTCGAAGGTGAATCGTCACCAAAATTACCTACTGAAGGCGAAGAGACGCGGCTACTATAACCGATGCCACTATCCCCCAAAAGCCACGTGACACGTATCGTCTAGCACAAGAGATGAGGGCACGCCTCCTAACAACGCTGATGCCTAGGCAGGCTCATCGGAAGAGGCGTGCCAAAATAATTTTAAGACATGACGGTTCATTGACACGCAGCAGAAAATTTGAGAGGAGGAACACATACTCCAAGAAAAAGCCAAGGGCCTAGCTAAGAGACGAGGAGTAGCACCTACAACCTACCTCACCTGGGAAGGCACACCCTCGGAGAACGAAGTGTCCCCCACCCAAAATAACTGCCAGCCTTCATAAATGGGCCTCATTATGTACTCTGAGAATCTAGACACCGAAGAAGTCACTTCAGCTTTCTGAGGGGGGGCATGTGATGGCCAAAGGGCTATCACTCTTTGGAAAGCCGAGCTCTGACAAAGCGTCACCCTTGGTAAGGGTGAGCATTGCCCTTAAGAAATACGAGCACCAACCTCGGTAAGATAGGGTCAGACCTTCGGACCCCATGACCTTAGAGATCTACCATCACCTTTGGGGAGTGATAGTGTTAACTTTAGGAATACGGTGTTCTACCACCCTTGGTAAGATGGCCTAACCTCCTTCAGAAGAGGTAGACTCACCATCCTCGGAAGAGGAGAACATCCTCTAAAAGGAGTTCCCCGTTCTGAGGGGACTCGCGAATAACTAAAGCAATCTCGGCAAGAAGCTCTCCCATCCTGAAGAGGTCTCTTTCACCGAAGGGGTCTCAAAGATATGACAAAAATGGTTAAGGAGCCTCTGACACGCCGCCCTCGTACACGTCCTGACACGCTACCCTCCTACATGTCCTGCCATGTCGTCCTCATCTATGTCTTGACACGCAGACCTCCTGCGGCTCTAACCCCTGATA
The DNA here is from genome assembly GCA_005392925.1 of Aquilaria sinensis. NCBI lineage: Eukaryota > Viridiplantae > Streptophyta > Magnoliopsida > Malvales > Thymelaeaceae > Aquilaria > Aquilaria sinensis. The sequence continues at coordinate 56,011 of SMDT01001352.1, read as the reverse complement.
GGCCGTCTTTGAGGTCCCCGTTTCTGAAGGTACGGACTGCATCCAACCAAACACGTGTCATGATCTGAGCGGGCTGTGTCGGGCAGGCTTTTCTTGACACCTCCCTGTAACTACTTGGGAAACCACCTTGGTAAGGGGGACTACTCTCTACTCATTACTCTCCATCTAGCTAGATACTGACTTGGGCGTCAAAGGCTCCTCCCCCAGAAAAACACTCCAGGGATCTCCTAAGCACCGTTCTTTGGATCTTTCATGGAGCCACCCCTTCCGGAAGCCACTTTTGCAAATACTCTCTTCACCGAAAGTCCCTGTTGCAGTCCACTATGTCGTACAACGAGGATACCAACGGGCATCACACATGAAATGCGGCAGTGACATATACCACAGATTAGTGCATAAAACATGTAATAAACATACATAAATCACTATGGAAGCCCTACTCATCCTAATTATTGGTCTTAGGAGGATTTTATTGCTAGTTGGTACTAACTTTGTGCTCTAGAAAGCCTTATTTCACTGCCATCTTTGTGGACTTGGCAATAGGTCACAAAATGTTCAATAAGTACACTCCTCTCACTAAGCTTGGTTCATCAAGCTCGTGGCTCACTTCCAAGCCTAGCCCTAGCTCCATGGTTGCTTGAAAATATAGATTACAACTCATGAGAGTAAGGGAACCCTTACCAAAGTGGGTAGGCTAAAAATCAAGCTTGATCCTTGAAGTATCCAAGCAATAGCTATGGTTTGCTTCCAATTGCTTCCTTTTGCCTTCAATTTCAAGCAATTGCAAGTTTAAAGGTGTGGTGGCTATGGAGGAAGTGTGGCTATGTTCTTGCACTAGAGAAGGCTGAAAATGAGAGAGAGATATTTGAATTGGCCACTTAAATGGCCTAAAATTAGCTTAAGGGCACAAAAGACACTTAAACAAGCTGAACCTTGCTTTATGTGATTTCCTTCTCACTAATTATGGTTTCTTTGTATTAAACTCATTGGACCACATGTGCCCAAAATTTTTGACCCATTCACAAGCCATAGCCACCCCTCCCCAGGTGGGAAAACTCCAAATTGCTTCCTTTGACTTAAGCAAAAGACATACACATCCTAAGGCCTACATTAGAAGACTTTGGTCCTTTGTGCCTTTTTGTGTTTTCTTTGTCCTTAATTTTCCTCCATAAGCATTTTTGTCTCCAATAACACTTTTATATCATTCATATTCTTCGCATAGCTATCCAAATCTCTTTCGTGAGAGTTTGCAATTAAGTACCCAAATTTCCAAAACCTTATAAAAAAATCTATAGGTTGATTGACAAACAAGCAACCCTTAAGGCTTTTCTTGGGGGCCAAGTTACCAACTTAGAACACTTTTAAGGAGGTGTTCATTATACCTTTCACCCCTCACACTTCAATCACTATAAAGAGAATTACATAATACAATGGCTTTTTGACGATTACACCACACTTGTAATTCTCCCATTTTTTGTGTGGTGGTAATAGAACAACCTCGGTCTAAGAACCAAGTTAGATATGATTGAAAAGCATAGGGGGTAGCCAAACTAAGGAGAAAAGCCTTTTAGCAAAGGGTAGCTAATGCTACAAACTTGCTTGTCAAACCTAAAGGGAATGAGAAGGGAGACCATGTTCTCCGAAAGGTAGAACTAGGGCCTCGAATATATTATTTCACTAAGTGGATTAAGGCAGAGCCTCTGGCAACAATCTTGGCAAAGGACATCTAGAAGTTTGCCTAGAAAAACAACATATGCCAATTTAGTGTGCCAAGGGCGAAAGTAGCAGATAATGGTTCCTAATTTGTTGATAGAGGATTTCAGGAATTTGCCATCAACCTCAGCATAAAATTACACTTAGCCCCAGTTGCTCATCCTCAGAGCAATGGACAAGTTGAGGTGTCCAATAAAACAATAACAGATGGTCTAAAGAAGAGGCTAAAAGAAGCCAAGGGAAAATGCCCTGGACAACTCTTAAGTGTACTATGGAGTTATTGAACAACTCCAAGAATAGCTACTGGTGAAACAACTTTCTTGCTCGTATTCGGCACAAAGGCCATTATCCCTATCAAAGTCATACAACCATCTATCAGAGTATAGGTGTTTAACCAAGTTAGATATGATTGACAAGCATAGGGAGGTGGCCAAACTCAGTAGAAAAGCCTTTCAACAAAGGGTAGCCATTACTACAAACTTGCATGTGAAACCTAAAGGGATCAAGAAAGAAGACCTTATTCTTTGAAAGGCATAACTAAGGCCCCGAAGACCATCCCATTGAGTACCTCAAGCAAATTGGGAAGGACCTTATTTGGTCCTTGAAGAAGTTTGACCAGGAGTCTATAAGCTTGGAAGTACAGAAGGAGAAGAATTGAAAAACACATGGCATTCAAACTCCTTGAAAAAATTCTACAATTAGAAAATTTTCATGGAAAGATCTTTATTATGAGAATCCTCCAAAGAGGCCTAGCCAAATATAGCCGTTACCGAAGGTACTTAAGTAATCCTGTACCATCTTCACCAAATACTTTTGATTCCGAAAATACCTAACTGTTATTGTATGTAGCAAGTTTCCTGAAAACATTGCTTGAATTATTTTCAAACACTTAGAAAATATTGCTTGAATCCTTGCTAGTATTTTCATCAAGGATAGTACATGACCGAATCTATAGGGTTTTACATAGCCAAAGATTGTAAGCTAGCCGAAGATGGTTAGTCAACCAAAAAGTCCACAGACAAGCAATACTCGCTGAAGATAGTGCTATTGCGGACTTAGCAAAAATTTTGAGGAATGAAAGCAATTCCATTAAAAGGTACAAAGTACAAAAAAAACAAAAAAAAATACAAGAAACTAAGTGCTATGGGCTATTTTGTCCATCTTCAGTTTCTTCAGCATCTGCATCCTCAGCATCTTTCTCATCATCATCGTCAACATCATTAGTGAAAGGAGGGAGCTTAGGCAGATTCAGGAATTCCATCTTGGACCATGGCGAGGAGGGTCAATTGGGAATATCAAAATCTTTGAGGAAGGAGATGTCGAGGCAGAAGTCATCTTGAAAAGAGGACTTCACCACCTATTCTGCCTTGGCCATTTCTGCCATCAGATGCTCCACTTCCATTTTAAAGGGCTCCATATTCATCATCTTCTTCTTCTTCTTCTTCTTCTTCTTCTTCTTCTTCTTCTTCTTCTTCTTCTTCTGCTTCTTCAACCAATCAATCTTAGCAAGGAGCTCAGTGTTGATCCCCAGTGCCTTGGCAAAATTGGCTACCACATCCTCTCTTTGCTGCCAAAAGACCTCCTTCCCCATGCTCAGCTCTACCACCTTCACCCCGAGGTCATTGATTTTGGAGGAGCACTGCTCAAAGAGCCCTATTTGGCTCTCCAGCACTTCTTGTCGAAGCTTTGCAAAGTCCTCCTTCACAATTTTGTTGAGCTCGTCGTATTTCATATGTGAGCTCACGAACATCTCCTTGGCCTTGGACAAGTTCTCCTCCGATTGGCTTTGGATGGGGGATTGCTTGCACGCCCAAGCCCAAAGATAGCCTTCATAGGCCAGCAGCTAAAAAAATAAAAAGAGTTGTGGGTTATAGGCAACTTACAAAACTCAAAATTTTTTCTAAGTATTAAGGAACTAAGGCTTACCTGAGCTGTATGCTTTGAAATTTGAGCAGAAAGGACCTCCTCATTTCGGCACTCCCCCATCAGGGTTTGGAAAGTGGCATCGGTCATGATCCCCTTTGCCATTTGAGGGAACATCTTCTAGCAATCTGTTGAAAACAAGTCCATGTCTTCAGTAAATGTCCGGAAGGGTTCCCTGGTAACTTTGTCCTTTGGGATCTGTAAATCCCGAACAGCCCTCTTCCAAAGGTGGTCCATCATCCACTCACTGTAAGCCTGATCCTATGCAAAATCATGCCAAAGTTCCTTTATCACATTGTCTCTTAGCCATTCATCTAGAAAGTCTAAAATGCCGAAAATGCCAAAATTCATAAATGAATGGCTAAGATACAAACCTAGTAGGAGTTCGGCATCATCCCTGTTAGTGTCACTTGTTGGGTTTTGGGAGCCAACAGCGCAGCGGAATTTAACCGAAACCCTCCAGGATCCAAGTGAAACGGGGTAAACCGGGTGTTCGAAAATTTTCATACCTAATTTTCGATTGAGATCTCTCACTCAACTGTAGAGTCGAATCACAAAACCTGAACAGTTGACGTGTTCAGGCTCTCTATGGTATCCACACGAGCCTCTCGGGATCACCACGCTTCCACCATGTCCCGGTAGATGCGTTTCTCTTGCGCTCGCAGTGCTAGCTTGCGTCCTCCAAGGAATTGCAAGAGAAGAGTGCGGCTGTCCTTTTTGGAGGCTAGGGCAAGGAGACCTGCGAATTTCTCACTTAAAAGTTGTATTTATAGTGAGACTCAACTTCCAGGCCTAATAGGTTTCAAAGCCCTAATCCAATTAGGATTTAATTTCGGGCTTAATAATGGCTCAACTTTTGGGCCCATTATTAATACGAAATTAAAGTGAAACCATAACCCAAATAATTAGCCCATGCACTCTAATGATCCAAAAAGCTCTATGTGTGCGACCCAATAGGCTCTTATCACGTTGGCAATGATCATAAATCACATTTATGATCATAAGCAATGAGCGGTGTCTAGCAACACATCATTGCTACCCAAGTGACAAGATTGTCGATGATTTGACTATACCTTTATGATCATCACCGATATATGCCATTGTCCCTGTGTCCAAGATATCAAGACTAAGCACGAGACATGGAATATGTCACTCTCGTATAGCCCAATCTTTGGTTTCTTGATTACCGAGTAGACTAACTTAAACTGATGACATTGATATCTCATATCAACTCATCCGAGCATGGCCATGCATTTTCTAAGTCTCACTCTATCAAGGGGCCCGAAGATATCACTCCCGTTACATAGGAGGGACAAATCCCATCTTGATCATACAAATCCCTCCGCATGATATGTGACATACCCAATGACCTCCTTCAAGTTCACTCAGTTATGAGCAACAAAGGAAAGTATCAAAGTATGTGACTCACATGTAGGGAACCTTGATGATATTAGGTCGAAGGACTACATATACCCTGATCACTATGGGAATCACTTATGACACTCATATAACGATCCATGTAGTGTTCTCATGGTGGGTCGGTCCAGTACACAAGTTCTCCAACTTGTACCCATATGTAGACTACATATCTCATATTAGTCTCCACATATGCTAGTCGTTATGTATTATTGCAACCCGCTCCACAATAATACTAGACCAGGGACTTTTAAGAATATCATTATTCTAGGGTTACAATTATGTTTGTTAAGTTACACAGGAACAAAACAACAAACATAATTGCTGGATTAATGCCTTAATAAAATATCATGACTCAATGTGCAAAAATACAATCATCTCATGACTGGCTTTTGGGCACAACACTAACATCACTAATGTTGAGCACCTTAGTAGGGACCTCTTTTCCCTTTCTTCTTCACTTTTCTTTGGCCTCAATGACCAAAACCTCCCCGATCAGAGTCCTAAGGGTATCCATGGTAGCATCGGGGCTCAGTGGGATGGATAAAATTGCGGGCTCTTTCAAAGGATCAGCGCCTTTAGCTGAGTGGTCCAGACAACCATCTGGTCTTCGGGAAAAGGAGTGAGAGAGTCCTTCTCTGTCTTCTTCATTTTTGGCATCACCAAAGACTGCCCAGATGCCCCATTCTTTCTTTTGGGCGCCTTTTTCTTTTGCTCCACTTTATTGGCTTGGCCAAGAAAGAGACTCTTTTAGAAGGTTGCTGATTTATTGCCCATCTCTGCAAAGAGAGAAACATCAGTGTAAGTATGGAGAAATTCCAAACAGAAAGGTGGGAAAAAGCTTACTCTCTACAAGTGTTGAATAAGTAAGTTAGTGCAGAAGAAACATGACCAGCCAGGACTTCTTCTCCTCCATTGCTGGATTTGGCATTTTCTTGTCAATGACATACTTCTTGATGACCCTGACCTCCCAAAGTACCTTTTCGGTTATAAGGTTCAATCTGATCAGGAAGGGGTATAATGGACGCGAAGAAGCTTGGTCTGACTAGTCAGTAATTGCCTGAATACTAGTATCAAATTCCTTGAACTGATATTCAAGTTATAGAGTAAGCAACATTGACGGATCCATCAGGTTGATGTCAAGCATTGTTGAAGCCCACTTCATGGGCATGTCCTTCCACTTCTCATCTACATTCATGAAAAGGTAATTCTTCTACCATCCTCATCAATTATCTTTGGTGTCAAAAATGAAAGTGAATTTATTGCTCCTGGATCCCCGAGGGAGCAAGAAGTATAACCCACCCATTGGGATGTGGTAAAGTTTGTAGTATTTCATGAAAAAGATGAAGTAGGTCTCTATTTTGAAGACCCTACACATGCAAAGAAAGGCATTAAAGTAGGAGTAGGAGTTCAGGGGAAGTTGGTTAACGATTATGCAATGACATTAGCAGAAGTCACAAACCATCTTCAGTGTAGGATACCAAAGACCTGCCTTTAGTTGTGCTCCAAAAATGGTAACCTCATTATGAGAAAGAAGGTAGCTTGGCACAGTAGGGCTGAGGAGACTAGTAGTGACATAAGAAGGATGAAAAAATTTGGCTGACCACTTCTTCAGTTTTTCTGAAATGGCACAGCTCAGATAAATGTTGAGAGGAATCCAACTCTCAGGAATCGAATGAACCTTGGCTTGAGAAGAATGCATTTTCAAGGATCTAAAACCCTAACCTCAGAAATGCTATTATGGAAAAAAAATTGACTTCAGGGACATTAACCTATGAAGATCGTCATAACATGCTACCAGAAATTGCTTCTCCACTAACATTGCTACAGGAAAAACTTGGAGAATGAGAGAGGGTTAGAAAGTAAGAATGAGAGTAGAAGAGTGTAAAAACTCTAAAGGAAGATGGGTTGATATAGCCCGAATGAGGCAGGCAAAGCGGTGCCATTATAACCCTCTGCAAGCAAAGAGACATAACAAATGTGAGGAACACGAAGGATGATAAATTGTCAATGACATATGTTGCATGACACAAAAATAGGGGCACACCTTCTGAACTAGTAGGTCTATGTTGCGTAAACCGAGATATGGTGACTGGTTGGTCAGATGATGTGATGATTCATTTGCAAATGGCAGGAATAAAAACCCTAAGGCAAAAATGACTCCATGTGTGCCGAAGATGTGACCTCACCAAAATTGAGAATTCAACTTGAATGTATCAAAACAGCTCCTTATGTTCTAAAGATAATGCCAAAAATACTACATTGGAAAAAGGAAGTGTCTTGGACCAAAGATCTAGTTACGCCGCAAGAACGACCTTAATTAAGAGAAGTTCTTCTAACAAGGATGACTTTAGCTTCCCAAGGGTAGGATTGTGGTAACATGCTCATAGATGATTAGTATCGAAGTCACAACTTTGGTACTTAAGTGGGGGGCATGTGATAGCTGAAGGGCTATCGCCCACAAAAACCTTCTCCCACAATAAGTCTAGCACCCCCCTCAGAAATTCATAACACCAACCTTGGGAGGAATTACTACACCACGGATTCTACGCATAAATACAACATGAGAGCCCCAGGATGTTTTCCCAGGGAAACCTTTTGATGATCAAGTCAGTTCTTGGGTAAGCAGAGAGGAGTAAAGAAATGTCATGTGAGAATGTCCTATCTTGGGATTGGTAATTGGGTTGGTTTATATAGTTGATGGTAGATCCGAGTGAATTGCTCCTGGATGGAAATCTTTCAACTAATCCCTACAATTCCGGGATCTCATTCCCATCTAGAAAGAGGCTTTCCCTGTTGGCCTATTATGCCTACCATCTTTGATCTGCCAAATGCAAATTCATCTATTATAGGCCTCGTGTTAGGCCTTTACCCTACCAATAGCTCCCCCCATAGGATAATATGGGTCGGGGCCTTGCATTTTTTGGGATGCCATCGTACTTCCTGGTAAGGATTCTCCCCTAAGAGGTGATGCCCTTCAGCATCTCCTTCGTGTGTCATGGTGAAGGCAGCAGGGGCTTATGGAAATGGATAGAGGTCCGGGATGAACGTGCTCTAAGAAGATCACCTAAAAGTCACCGGAAGCAAAGGTTAGGAGGTCCCCGGAGTGTTTTTTCGGGGAGGAGCCTCCGACATCCAAGTGAGTATTTTTTTGAGGTAATCGGATGATAAAGAGTAAAGAAGTATATAATCTCAAAAAGTGTCCTCCTTCTTCTGGAATAATTACCAAGTATTTTGTAGAGGGGTGAGTAGCAATAGTCCTTCTTAGATGGCCGGCCCAGACCGTGACACGTGTTTGGCGGGATGCATTCCACGTCTTTTGGGAAATAGAGGACCCCTAGTCGGCATGGGCTGCTAGGCTAGGGCTCTAGGTAACCCGAAAGTACCGTGCTAGAGTATACCTGCAGGCGGTTTGTCAGGACGTGACTAGGGGCGGATTATCGGGGATATGTCAGAGGCTCCTTAAATGCTTATGTCGTACTCCCAAGGCCCCCTTTGTGGTAGAGGAGAACTCTTCGGAGAACTTGTCTTCCGAGGTCACTTTTGGTATCGCAGGAGTATATTTCCCGAAGGTGACCTTTCTCGGAGACACCCCTACTTCCGAGGATGGCTTACTCGTCCCCCCGAGGTTCGCATTTTTCAATTCCTGGAATGGAGAAACGCTGAGGCTGGATTTCGGGAGGTCGAACATCCTTCCTTTTGTGGTGGGTGATTTCTTTTTCGAGGTTGGTGCTTTGTCCGAACCCGTGCCTTTGGAGGGTGATCGGTACCTTGGCTATCATATGCCCCCTCCCGGGAAGTCAAAGCGAAGACTTCGGCTTTATGCTTTTGGGAAGGCTTCTTTACCAAACTCGTGGTTGGAGCTTTACTTAAGAATTTGCTCTTTTTCAGAAGGCGTTGCTTCATAGCCAAGGTACCCTTCCCTAGTTCTTTCTGTGACCTCAAGGTGCGTGCAGCTTTCGCTTTTGCTTTCTTCTACTGCAGGTTCCTGAACTGTCGTATCCTTTGGTCAAACATGTCAGTTATGGATAAGTGTGCCTTGGTTTTCGCGATGTCAGAGGGGCGTGCCCTAGTTCTTCGCGTTGGATGACACGCGGCCGCTAGTGGATGGTGGGATAGTTACGCCGGTCACACTAATTGCGTCTCTTCACCTTTGAGGAGTAATGATGAGTCTGTTGCGCTTCCGAGGGATAATAATGACGACGTTTCGCTTACCCTCTTCGGTCTATATAAGAGAGTTTCGCCTCATTTTTTGCCTCAATCTTTGCTTTTGCTCTCATCTGCTCTAGAGTCTTCTATTGTATTTCTCTTTCTTTCCAGCAGCGATTTCTGCGGCGGAGTGATTTCCAGCAATTTTTACGGCGGTGTTCAGGAATTTCAACAAGACCTTTGGTGGGTGCTTCTTTCTGCAATTTCTATTTTCTTCTTTCTTTCCAGGTCATTTTTCCTAGGTATCCCTGTTTCCTTACCCTTCTGGAGTCATCCTTTTCTTTTGTGAAAGAATGTCTGATCTGACCCCGTTGCTAACTGTCCGACCTCTCCCCGAGAGCTTTCTTCCTCTCGAATCTCATCCTTGTACTGCCACTCTGAAGAAGGTGAAGAAGTGGATGGCCAAGTATTACCTTCCTTCTTACCTCGTCCCGAGGTTGCCCATCCTGGGCTCCTACGGCTATATGTCAGATTCAAATGAGCTTACCGTTTACCAAGCTCAGTTAAAGCCGGTCTTCGGTACCCTCCTCACCGCATAATCTGTGAGTTTTGCAAATTCCATGGGATCGCCATGAACCAACTTCCCTCAAATTCTTACTCCTACTTCAATTCTTTTCTTTGCATGTGTGGGGTTTTTAAGATAAACCCCCACTTTATTTTCTTCATGCGGTATTACAAACTTCACCTAGTCTCGAAGGAAGGCTTTTACTTCCTGCTTCACCGAGGATCCGGGAGCAAAAAGTTTACCTTCACCTTTGACAACAAGGACAGCTGGTGGGGGTGGCAGAAGAAGTTTTTCTTCCTGCCAGTCCCCAAGTTTTGGCATCACATTCCCACCAGATGGGCTTCGGGGACCCTAAAGATGGACGTTGTTGACCCCCGGAAACTCCTGACTCCGTAGCTGGCTTTTGAGTTTGATCAATTTGATAGGCTTATCCGGGCCGTGGTAGACTGGGACCCCGAGGTCCTTCCGCGTTCATTTTACCCTTTTCCCATCAAGTGGGACCACATGACCGAGGAGGTCCTTCGGGAGATGGGAGTAGTGAGCGCGAACAAGAGTGATCCCGGATGCCCGTGCCCGTTCTTCCGGGGAAGAAGGTCTGGATAGTCATGCTCATTCGGGGGGAGATCTCATATGAGTATTTTGCCGAGAGTAAGCCTCTTTCCTGGTTTCAATATATTTTTTCCTTTTGGACTTACGCTGATACCTTTTCCTTTTGCAGAGATGGGCGATCAATCTGCTGATTTTTACAAGTCGCTCTTCTTTGGCTAGGCCGAGAGGGGGGAGTAGACGCGTAAAAAGGTGCCTGCTAAGAGGAGGAAGATGATCAGCAGCGGGCCTTCTAGGGCCAAGAAGGCTAGGGCTGTTACTCCCCCTCCCGAAGTCGTTGTGGAGGTGCAGGATCAATCTCCTGCTCTTCCTTCAATGCTGGTGGACCTTCCTTCGGACCCTGCCCTTCTTTGGGTAATACTGAGCCCCATTCTACCCGCCGAGCCTTCTTCTGAGCAAAGATCTGCTTAAGAACTTGAAGAGAGTAGAAGAAGGAAAAAGAAGAATATTCCCAGTGAAGTCCGGGGGGGCAGTTCTGAAGACGACGTCGCTGAAGTTCTACCAGGTTGGTTCCTTAGCCATTCTCCTACAAACCTTAGTATTTTTTGTATCTACGATTTTTTGGATGAATGGCTAAGGGATGACGTACTGATGGAACTTCAGCGTAAACTTGCAGAGGACATGTCTGCGGCGCCCTGGGTGGATGCTCACGCCCGGCGAAGGGCTCTTCGGGACAAGTGGATCCCTCTCGACAAAGTGCCGAGGGAGCCTTTCTAGATGTTCACAGAGGACATGAACTTGTTCTCTGAGGATAGCCAGTTGATGGCTCCCCAAATGGCGACTGGCATGATGACAAATACTACCTTTCAGTTGCTCATCCCCGAATGTCCCAATGAAGAGATCCTCGTGGCGAGGATGACCGAGCACTCCACGCAGGTAGTTCTTTCCTCTTTGTTTATTTAGGGATTTTCCTTCTAAGTTTCCGTCATTCTTTTGATACTCATTCAGGGCCTTCTTTTTTGCAGCTTTTGGCATACAGCGGGTATTTCCGCACTTGGGCGTTGAAGCAAACAGAGGCCCGTTCTCGGTCTGAAGATTCTTTGAGCAAAATGAAGGAGTTTTGCACCAGGCACGTCCTCAAATATGATGAGCTCAAGATTGTGAAGGAGGACGTTGTGAATCTTTGGGCCGAGCTCGCGATGAGCAAGCAGGAACTTCTCCTAGATTTCACTGCCAAGGTTGACGACCTCAGCTCAAAATGTGCTGCTCTCTCTTTAGAGAACGTGGCTCTTCGTAAGGTGAATGCTGAAGATGGTGAGAGCCTGGTGAAGGTGCTTGTTTTGAACGCCGACCTAGATGCCAAGGTTAAATCTTTGAAGAAGGGGGCTAAGAGCAAGAAGAAGAAGAAGCTAGAGGAGAAGATTGCCAAGCTTCAGACCGAGCTTAATGCTTTTGGTGCCGAAAAGGACAAGTCTGAGCGAATGGCGATGGTGGCTTTCCAAGACGGCTTTTGCTTGGCGCGCCATCAAGTCCTTGCTCGGCACCCTGAGCTCGACCTTTCCTACCTATCCGCTCTAGATTTTCCCGAAACGCCCCAGGAGGTATAGTCAAAGCCAGATTTTCTCAATCTTCCTCCAGCTAAGCCGGTGCTTCTGACTGAGCCTAATGATGATGACGATGATGATAATGATGAGACATCAGATGTCCCTGCTTAGCAATAGGCATCTCCTTACTTTCTTGTACTCTTGCTTGCTTGTATATCTTTGCCTTAGAATTTTTTAATGAAGATTCTTTCTCCAATCTCCATTCATTCTTTCCAATAGGATTTTTCAGAAATAATTCTAAGCACGCACTTTCGTCGAATTTGTCCATACTTACTTCTTCAGGAAGAGTAGTTTTAGACTTTTTTCGAACTCCGCCAAGTTTATACTCCATCCAAGAGTTAGTTCCGAAAGGAAAACCATTAAGGAACTAATTTTTCAATCTATCGACAACATCTGGCTAGTTTTAGACTGCGGGGAAGAGTAACTACAATTTTTCTGAAAAAATTTCTAAGTATAGAATTTTTTTAGGGCATCTGAATGCCAGGTATTTTTCAGTTCTCCCCCTTCGGTGTCGCCGAGCTTGTATACTCCATTTCGGACCTCGTCCAGGACCAAGTAAGGTCCTTTCCAATTTGGCAGAAGCACCCCGTGGGACGGTTTTTGGGGTTCGAACTTGGCCTTTCGGAGGACAAGGTCTCCTTTCCTTATTCCTTTAGGACTAGCATGCACGTTTGCGGCTATGGCCACTCTTTGTTGAAAGGCCTTTCTTCTGAGCTCGGCCATCTCTCTGTGCTCGTCCACCAGGTCGAGCTTGGTTCTCAACCCGAGGTCGTTTCCTCCTTCATGGAACACCTGTATTATAATTGATGGCCATACTACCTCAACAGGGATAATAGCCTCTACGCCAAAAATGAGCGAAAAAGGTGTTTCACCCGTAGCCCTTCGGGGCATTGTCCGATAGCTCCACAGCACACTAGGAAGTTCTCCTGGCCATTTTCTCTTTGCCTCCCCTAATCTCTTTTTCATACCATCTTTTATGGTCCTGTTAGACACCTCTACTTGTCTGTTGCTCCGGGGATGAGCTACGGGGGTGAAGTGCATCTTTATTCTGAGGTTGGTGACGAATTCCTGGAACCCTTTGTCAATAAACTGGGAACCATTATCGGCGACTATCACCCTCGGTATGCCAAACTTGCATATATTTCCTTTCCAGACAAATTTTTGTATATCCTTTGCTGTGATAGTTACTAGGGGCTCTGCCTCTACCCGCTTGGTGAAGTAGTCTACTGCGACCACGCAGAATTTCACTCCTCCAGGTGCTGTCGGGAGTGGGCCGATGAGGTCAACGCCCCATACTACAAAGGGACAGGGGTAGTTAGTCGAGTTTATTAGTTCTGAGGGCAATCTTTGAACTTTTGCATGTCTCTGGCAACTATCACAGTTTTGGACGAACTATCTTGCGTCCTTTCTTAATGTGGGCCAAAAATACCCTTGGCGAAGTATCACTCCTGCCAAAGCATCAGTCTTGATGTGGACACCACAGATTCCCTCGTGGACTTCCTCGAGAATTGCCCGAGTGTCCTTTTCGACAATACATCTTTGCAATAGACTTGTAAATCCCTGTTGGTATAGTTCTTCCCCTATTAAGAAGTATCATCCGGAACGTCTTCGCACTTTTACTGCTTCGCGAGGGTCTTCGGGAAGCTCCAAGGTTGTAAGATACCTCTTTGTAGGATTTTCCCATCCTTCTTCGAAGTTTGTTGTGTTCATTACCGCAATGCTGGGGTCACTCAATATGTCGGCGAAGTTTTTTGACTTCGCCAGACTATCTGCCTTGGTGTTGCTTCATCGAGGCACATTTTCAATATGCACCGCGTCAAATTCCCGGATGAGTTTTGACGCAAGCTCATGGTATTTTGCCAAAGTTGGATCTTTTGCACTGTAGTCCCCTGCCATCTGTCGGACAAACAACCGAGAATCACTATGGGCTTTCAGGTTTCTCACACCAATCTTTCTAGCCAGGTGCAACCCTGCTATGAGAGCCTCGTACTCTACAGCGTTGTTGGTGACACTAAACCCGAATTTGATGGCTTTCATTACTTCCATGCCTTCGGGGCCGCAAATGACTACCCTAGCTCCCTGGTGCTCAGAGCCGGATGCCCTATCTATGAACAGGGTCCATTCTTGCTCACTTTTTCCAAGGTCAAACTGATCACTCTCGGTGAAAGGTACTTTGGCAATGAAGTCTGCCAGGGCTTGGGCTTTTATTGCTTTCCTTGGTTCGTAAGTGATATCATACTCTCCGAGCTCTATGCACCATTTGGAAAGCCTTCCCGAATGGTCTACCCTCTTCATGACATCCCGAAGGGGTAGGTTACTTCGGACAATGATGGGATAAACCTAAAAATATGGACACAGTATCCTACTTGCTAATACTAAGGCATAGATAGCTTTTTGTAGTAGGGGGTACTTGATTTCGGTGCCATGCAGAAATTTGCTCACGTAATAGACTGGCCACTGCACCGCTCCTTCTTCCTTTATGAGAACCGAGCTCAGTGCTTTCTTAGCAACAGCAAGGTATAGCACGAGGGGTTCTCCTTCTCGAGGTTGCCGAATAGTGGGTAGTCAGGTCAGATAAACTTTGAGTTCTTGCTAGGCCTTTTGGCAATCCTCGTTCCAAGGGTGATCATTGTTTTTGAGGTTGCCACTATTTTTTGCTGCCTTAGTGAGTACCTTAAAGAATGCTCGGCAGTGATCCCCATATCTAGAGATGAACCTGCTAAGGGAGGTTATTCTGCCCGTAAGCCTTTGCACATCTTTTGTTGTGACAGGAGTTCAGAATTCATGTAGAGCTTTGACTTTTTCCAGGTTGGCATCAATACCCCTTTTCGATACTATAAATCTGAGGAATTTGCCCGAACTTACGCTGAAGACGCACTTCTCGGGATTGAGACGAATTCCGAATGCTCTAAGTTGGTGGAAAGTTTCCTCCAAGTCAGCAATGTGGCCGCCAGGCAACCTGCTTTTGACTATCATGTCATCCACATAGACTTCCACGTTTCTCCCTATTTGGCTGCTGAAGACCTTGTTCATCAGCCTCTGGTAGGTAGCTCCTGCATTTTTGAGCCCGAAGGGCATTCTTACGTAACAATACGTACCGATTTCGGTGATGAAGGCAATTTTTTCCTCATCCTCGGGGTTCATCCTGACTTGATGGTACCCACTAAAAGCATCTAGGAAGCTCAGGAGTCCAGATTCAGCGGTCGAGTCCACCAGTTGATCTATCGGCGGGAGAGGATATGAATCTTTAGGACAAGCATCATTTACATTTCGGAAGTCTATGCACATTCGGAGCTTGTTGCTCCCATCTTTCGTGGTGATGACTATATTGCTTAGCCATTCGGGGTATTTGGCTTCCCTGATTACACCTGCATCTAACAGGTGTTGGACTTCGGTTTTGACGAAGTTGTTTTTGTGCGCTGAGAAGCTTCGCTTCTTTTGGCGGAACGGCTTTGCCTCTAGGTTTACTTTGAGGCTATGCTATATTATGCTAGGGTCTACCCCACGCATGTCTTTCGGTGAGTAGGCGAACAGATCTTTATTCGTTAGTAGGAAAGATACAAGCTTTTCCTTGTCTCCTTTGGCCAATTTTTTTCCTACTCGGGTGTTTCGGCCTGGGACAAGCTCTATCTCTTCCATTTCTACTTTCTCGGGATCCTCTTTTCCTTGTTCTTCTAATTCTTGTGCGGGCAGCACCTTCGTTTCTGTTGTCTGCGCACAATTTGCCGCTGGGGCTTTTCTCGCCTTTACAAACACCTTTCACACCTCCCCCTGGTCGATGAAGATCTCAGCATCTCCATCCTTGGTGGTGAAGGTGACAGTTAGGTACTTCACATCTGGGCGAATGTGGAGGTTTCCTTGAGTCTGCCTTCCATGAATGGCGTTATATGATGAAGGGACATCGATGATGATGAACCTTGTCATTATGGAGGCGAACAACTCCTCTCTGTTGTTTGCTGAAGTTCCCTTTAGCATTAGGGGAAGATCTACCCATCCAAGGACGGGAAGTTCGGACGGCCCCACTCCAAAAGTAGGGGAAGTAACAAATTTGAAATCACTTCTTGATGTCCCCAAGCTTGGTAATAGGTGGGAGAATAGGACGTTTGCGTTTGAGCCATCATCAAGTAGTACTCTCTTGATGTCCCAACTTCCTATCCTTGCCATAATCAGCAAAGGATCATCATGTGGAAAAATGACGGTGGATCCATCCTTTCGAGTGAGCTTCTTCGATGGATTCCTGTACTCCATTACCGAAATATCTCTGGCCTTTCTTTTTCTTTCTGCCGACGGCAGCCCTATGGTAATCACTTGTATTACTCCTACCGGGGGCGGGGGATGCCTTTCCGGACTTCGGTTTCAACGCCTGTCGGAGTCGTACTCTTCGTCCTCTACCTTTCCTTCTTCTTCCTTCCTTCCCTTCAGGGAGGGAATGTGCAGGTAACGCCGAAGTTGTCCCTGCTTTATCAGCATCTCTATGTACTTCCTCAGTTGGAAACAATCTTCGGTATCATGCTCGTGGTCTCGATGGAATTGGCAGAATTTTTTCGTACTCCTCTTGTTGTCCGAGGTCATGGCCCTCAGACGTTGAATCTGAGACCCTTGCCTTTCCATCGCCATCAGGATGTTCGTCCTCATGGTGTTCAGGGGAGTGAAGGCAATTGGCTTCCTTCCCTTAAACTTCCGAGGACGCCCAATTGTTTTAGTTGGGTAGTGAGTTTGCTGACTTAGTCCCTCAGCGCGGACATGATCGGACCTCGGGCCTCCCATTCTCAGTTCTTTGGCGGTCATGTGCTGCTCTGCTCTTCGGTAGAATTCACCGAGCGTGTCGGGGGTATCTTTGGAAAACTCGTAGAATAGCTTGGAGTCTCTCCCAAGCCCTTGTGTCATGGCCAAGATACATATTTCCGGCCTGAAGTCTAGGACACTCAAGGCTTCCCTGTTGAACCTTTTGACATAGTAGCGTATGGTTTCACTATTTTTCTGCGCTAAATCGAACATTTGGACAGGCATTTTCACCGTTGGGTGACTCCTGATGAACTGCTGCATGAAGGCAGCAAACAGTTCCTAGAACTCCATTATGCCTCCAGGAGCCAGCGACTTGTACCACGCCGTGGCCGGTCCAATAAGGGTGACCTTAAAGCATTTGCACATGGTAGCATCATCAGCTCTGTGCGGTACCATACTGTGCTTATACTTGGTCAGATAAGCCTGGGGGTCGGTTCAGCCATCGTAGGTTTCCAGCCGAGGTACCCAAAAATCGCTTGGCATAGGTGCCTCGACCACTGTTCGGGTGAATGGTGACTCATCTCCATTGAAGGTTTCTGACAATCTAGCCTAGACGGGCTTCCGAGCTACTTGTCTCTCCACCCTTTCTATCCTCTTTAGAATTTTCTCCATGAAGAGTGTGGAGCTAGGTTCTTCTTCCTGCTATCGGTAGGCTTCTGGGAATGGAGACTGACGTCTTCTCTTTGGGGAATGACTTCGGCGCTGGGGAGATGGTGACTTTGCCTCAGGCGTAGAACTCCTTCGGTGGGGGGCCCTGGGTTGCTTTGTCCCCGTTTCTCCCACAAGTCGCGCCCTGAGGGGTATGTTTTCCGTTGAGGACTCATCGCGTTGATCCCCACTTCCCGAGCTCCGATGAGTTGATCGGGGGCTCTTCTCACGCCGAGGCGCTGGTGAAGAGGGCCTTCGTCTTGGGGTTGGTTGTGGCCACCTTTGCTCTAACTGCTGCATCCTTTCGGCCACAACAGAGAGCTAAAATTTTCGCAGGAAGGCCCTAGTAATAATCAGTGGATGTTCGTCCTCAGGCGAGGAAGTCCATGTCGTAGTTTGTTCGACTGCCGGTTGAATTTCTGGCACGGATGGGGACCTAAGGAGTCCCTTGTCCTTAGAACGCCGAGTTTCAACGACGGTGACCTGGGGGTGGGTTCCCACAGACGGCGCCAGATGATGCCCTTCAGCATCTCCTTCGTGTGTCATGGTGAAGGCGGCAAGCGCTTATGGAAATGGAGAAAGGTCTGGAACGAACGTACTCTGAGAAGATCACCTGAAAGTCACAGGAAGCAAGGGTTAGGAGGCCCCCAGAGTGTTTTTTCGGGGAGGAACCTCCGACGCCCAAGTGAATATTTTTTTGAGGTAATCAAATGATAAAGAGTAAAGAAGTATCTTATCTCAAAAAGTTTCCTCCTTCTTCTGGAATAATTACCAAGTATTCGTAGAGGGGTGAGTAGTAATAGTCCTTCTCAGATGGCCAGCCCAGATAGTGACATGTGTTTGGCGGGATGCATTCCACATCTTTTGGGCAATAGAGGACCCCTAGTCGGCATGGGCTGCCAGGCTAGGGCTCTGGGTAACCCGAAAGTGGCGTGCTAGAGTATCCCTACAGGCGGTGTGTCAGGACGTGACTGGGGGCAGATTATCGGGGATATGTTAGAGGCTCCTTAAATGCTTATGTCGTACTCCCGAGGCCCCATTTTTGGTAGAGGAGACATCTTCGAAGAACTTGTCTTCCGAGGTCACTTTTGGTATCGCAGGAGTATATTTCCCGAAGGTGACCTTTCTCGGAGACACCCCCACTTCCGAGGATGGCTTACTCATCCCCCCGAGGTTCGCATTTGTCGTTTCCTAGAATGGCGAAACGCTGAGGCTGGATTTCGGGAGGTCGAACATCCTTCCTTCTGTGGTGGGTGATTTCTCTTCCGAGGTTGGTGCTTTGTCCGAACCCTTGCCTTCGTAGGGTGATCGGCACCTTGGCTATCAAGGGGTGTGTGACCCCTCATTTTTTATTGTAGCACCATTTTTAGGCTAGTTAGACACTTTCCTAGTTTGTTTCCTAAGGAAGTTTTGAAAACATCATCATTTGATTATTAGCCACTATTATTGCTACGCGTGGCAAATTCAACAATCGAGATAAGTTAAAGCAACACCCATTTAATGCTTCTCACAAAAGTGATCAGCCATGCCCATTGGCAGTTCGTGGCCACATGTCCTCTTCTTAATGGGTGACAAATCCATCATGATGATAGTGGTAATTTTCAATGTGGTAATACAAGAGTCGTAGGCTTCCCTATATATATGTTAGGGTTTTTTGACCCTTCATTTTCACCGTTTGACTGCTTCTTGCTGTTTCCTGCTCTGCTTCCTCTACTCTTTGCCACTGCCAAGTTTCCTTCTAGCATTCAAGTTTTCTGAAGTCTTCTTAAGCTTTCACAATAAGATAATAGTTTTATTTTCATTTTTGCTTCTATAGAATTTATAGGAGTGATTTTTTGTTATTTTGGGTGGTGTTTTCTCTTCTGCTAGTTTGGTCATTCTTGGTCATTTGTTCATCATCTGCCACATGTTGGAAGTAACCCTGACATGTTCCACGGTAATTTTTTTCAGATGACATCTCTAAGGTCATCGTTCAGGGCTACCGCCAGTAAGGCCAATTCTTCAACGATACCATTCTTTCCCAATATGGGAGTATTAAGGGGTGCAAAGATGAAGCACACCAAGGGGTCATTTCTAATGAACGTAAGAAGGTACATCACACTTAATAGTGTGGTGGCTGTTATTTCCCATGATCAAGCACTGAAGGATGGGAGCTTTGAGGATGGTGTTAAAAAGGTTGATGTCCACACCTTCTTTATTGGCCAACTACAAGTGGAGCTCCACTTCCCTCTCCACCATTTGGTGGAGCAATTTTGTGGTCATTATAAAGTGCAACCTTCATAGCTAACCCCAAACTCTTTTATACATATTAACGAGTTCATTCTTTGCTGCAAGATGGTGACTATGACTCCTTTGCTGGAAGTTTTCCTCTGGTTTCACATGCTAGATTTGAGGAAGGATGCACTTTTCTTCCACATCACCCTTATTAACTGAGGAGGAAACAAGTCATTTACATTCGTGTCATGCAAAGAGCTAAGGTTAGGTTAAAAGGATCATTTTTTCTTCACCTTGTGGGGGTCAGTGTAGGGTTTCCCTTGCTAATTTGTTGAGATTCCCCAATAGGCCTTAGTCCAGTGGCCATCAATGTACAATGGCTTTGAGGGCCATCGCACAGATTTTGGGTTGGTCACTTAGTTGGAGTCAGTGGTTAGAAATGACAATTTTCTCAACTTATTTCCCATTCACTATACAAATATTAGGGAGATGTCACTCAGGTGGGCATAGATTAGTAGAACCCTCCTGAGTTATCCAGATGTGTTAAGCGCATCCAACATTGCTCTAGATTAGAAGAAGAAGCTGGTGGATAACTTTGGGATCTCTTTCTAAGCTCAGAGAGGCACCCCGGACACCGAGAATTGTATTTCAGCTAGATGCTTGATCATTCTTAATTTTTGTGCACTTGGCTAGTCCTAACCTCTGGCTTTTTTTAACAGAAATGGGTGGCCGGGCTAAGGAGTTCATGAAGAGGTGTAAGAGAAACCCAGATGCCTTGGCTGATGCTCGAAAAATTGCCATCCTACTAGGTGACACAACTCACTATTTAGGGTTGGCCAAGAAGTCTATATAGACTCCATCTTCCAAATCAGCATCCTCAGTGGTGGAATTATCCAAGTCTCATTCAGAGGCTAAGTTGGTGCATAAGAGATCACACACTTTGGCTTTTAAGTAGGTTGATGTCAGGTAAAACGGGAGTGATGGTAGGGGTTTCATAGACAACTTTTCAATCTGCAGCGTTGGTTCTATTGACTTGATGTCATTATGTGCTGATTGTAGGTCTTTTGATCTAGCCCCTCTTGTGAAGTGCCCGGAGACCCATGG
Organism: Aquilaria sinensis; assembly: GCA_005392925.1. Taxonomy (NCBI): domain Eukaryota; kingdom Viridiplantae; phylum Streptophyta; class Magnoliopsida; order Malvales; family Thymelaeaceae; genus Aquilaria; species Aquilaria sinensis. The sequence continues at coordinate 35,344 of SMDT01001352.1, read as the reverse complement.
TCTTCCTTCTACACCCCTAAAAGCAATGGTGGTGTCCTAAAAGAAAGTAACCAAAAAGGCATCATCAAAGAAAAATGCAGTTGGCTCTTGCTCTTATTCCCGCTAAGATTCCTATAGGGGTCTTCTCTGAGAGGGTTCAACCCAATCATGGGGCCCTTCTTGAGCTGCCAGCTCATAAGTGCCTTCAGCCTTATAACCTCATCCTTGAACATGGCCAAGCTTAGAAGCATAACTTGACGCTGAAGGAGATTATGCCATTCTAGGTTTTTGACCCTCAATGGGCATGGGAATTGGTGAATCGATCCTTAAGTATTAGACTAACATTACTCATCGTATCCTTGAAGGGTTGAAGACGGATAGGGATTAGCATCATGTTGCTCATCTGCCTCATAAGAATGGTCAATAGTTGATGAGCATAGGGTGCAGCCTACTCTAGTTACATTCTTAGATGATTGAAATGTTTTATCTTTTTTTAGTTCTAACAGATTTGATTTAGCTGAAGGCCATTGTTACCTATGCTGTTGGAGAACGGTGTCCAACCTAGGAAATGACCATGCAATCCTTCTTTTTATAGGTTGAGGGCCTGTGAACTACTAGGGACTCACTAAGGATGGAGCTGGAGAGTGAACGTACTGCTTGGAATGCCCTAGCGAAAGACCTCTAAATGATGAAGAAGACTAAGGCAAAGGAGAAGGCCCATGCCCAAGATTTTGAATCAGAGCTGTAGAAGTTGGCGGGAGGCTCTTAAATCATTCTAGGAAATGAGGGACTAAGCTACCAAGGATGTCAATCAGCTGGCATCACTTTTGAAGGCTGTCGAAGAAAAAATTCATGAAGTCGAGGGAAGTCTTCCTATAGACCAGGTGGCACCCATGGGCCAAAGGACTATTCAAGGCAAGGCTTGCATTAGCTCCGCCGTTTCTTCAATGCCTCTTGTGGAGAAAATTGTGCAACTCAATTTTTTTAGGCGAGACAGCCACATGGCAGAGTAGAGCCTTCAAATGAAAGCCAACACACTTGTGAAGGAGCTTAGCTCATTCGTCGAAAAGGCTGAAAAGCGACTTGGGAAGGAAACCTTCGATGAATTTAATGAGGGCTTTCTTTCTTACCATTTTTGGGTTAACTATGCCCATTTGGACCTAGATCTTTCCTTCTTGTTAGCTTATGAGAATCCAGGTCTAGACCTCAGGGAGTGGCCTAAGGAGCGGAGGGTGGGCAAGCTTACTGATGTCCGGAGACGTCTTCGGTGGAGGACATGGTGGTGTCTGGAGGGACTTCCTGAGGAGGAGAACGCCCGAAGTGGAGGTTTCCCAGGGAGTGGTACCTGAAGAGCCCAAAAGGAAAGGTTAGGAGGTCCCCGGGATGTTTTTCCGGGGAGGCCTCCGACGCCCAAGTTAGTTTTCTGAGAGGTGAAGGAAAGAGAGCACTCGGGGGTTTAGTGGCCTTGCCTGTTCGTATCCTCTCAACTGACTCACCCACCCTTTGCAAGGGGCTGTTCATGGTATTTATAGAAGTGTCTGGCCCGTTCAGATCGTGACACGTGTTCAGTCAGATCTGCTGTGTACTTTTGGACACAGGGGACAAGTAGCTGTTTGTAGGCTCCCTCGAGCCTTGGTCCGAGACAGGTTGTGACAAGGTCTGGGCGGCGTTGGCGTGTCAGAACGTCGTTTGAGGTGACATGGCGCGTCTGTGGGCGATGTGTCAGAGGCTCCTTAAATGCTCCTGCCGTACTCCCGATGTCCTTTGGGCGAGGTCGTTCTCTAGGACGAACACCCTTCTTCGGGAGTTATGTTCGCAGTTCGGGACGCTGTCTAGCTCGCAGGTTTCACCTTCAGGAAATCCTCTCCTGCTTACAGTAGCTGGTTCTTCTATCCCGAAGGCTATCTGTTTAATCCCTTGGGGGGGCTGTCTGCACCTTTGGAGCTCTCTGGGGTACTAGGCTAAATCCCGAGCTTGAGGCACTGGAATTCGCCAAGTCTAAGGTCATTACTAGTGCCTCCTTCGGATGGTGCCAAGCTTCCCGAGCATGCTTTTGATAGGAGGTACGTTCTAGGAGAGGCGATAGTCCTTCGGCTATCACATGCCCCCCCTAGAAGCCGAAGGAGGGACTTTGGCTTTTGTCAGCTTTCGGAGGGTACCCTTCAGGCCTTTATGCATGGTACCTGTGCCGAAGATACACCTTCTGTTCGTAGACGTAGCACAGACTGTCTCTTGGTGTCTCCGAGGTAACCTATTTTCTGTAATCTTTGTAGGTCACTGGAACGTCTCGTCTCGTGACCAGGCATGTCAGTCTGGGGCGGCGCGCTATTCGTCAGAAAGCATGTTCCTTATTTGGCGTGGTTACTGACACGTGGCACACCGTCATTGGAAAGGGTTACATCGGGCGCGTCTTTTCATGCAGAATGGGCAATTATGGCGACGATTCACCTTCGCACAGCACTTATGGCGTCGATTCGCCTACCCTTCCTTGGTCTATATATACCCTTAATCCTTCATAACCCCCTTTTGCTTTTGCTTTTGCTCTCTTCTGTTTCTCAACTGCTGCAGTGTTTTTCCTGTTCTCTTACGGCGGTGCTTTTTGACAGAGTGGTTTTCCGGCAATCATTTCACGACGGCGCCCTCAAATCTGGATTTTGGCAAAACGTTTGGTGGGTTTTAGCTTCCAATTTCTTCTGTTTTTCCAAATTTTTTCTTTGAAATAGCTTTTTGCCTTTTCCCGAACTCGGTTTTTTGCCAGTCATGCATATTCCCGAAAGCTGGGAACCCCTTCTTTCTCACCCCTGCTGCACCACTTTTGCAAAACTTAAAAAATGGAAAAAGAAGTTCTTCCTTCCTTCCTACGTCACTACGAGGCTGCCTCGTTCGGACCAATATAGCTTTTCAAACCGTAGTGACGAGGTTACTGTTTTTCGTGCCCAACTGAAGGCCGGACTTCGGTATCCTCCGCCGAAGATGGTTTGCGATTTCTGCGATTTCCATCGCATTGCCGTAAACCAACTTCCGCCGAACTCGTACTGCTATTTCAATGCTTTTCTTTGTATGTGTGGTGTCTTCGGTATAGAGCCACACTTTGTCATTTTTCTGCAGTACTACAAGCTCTTCGTGATCCCAAAGGGTGGCTTCTATTTCATGCTACCTCGGGGGTCAGGGAGCAAAAAATACAAGTTCACCTTTGCCAACAAGGACAGCTGGCGAGGGTGGCAACAGAAATTCTTTTTTATGAAGAAGGAGGAGGCCTGGTCGCACGTCCCGACGAAGTGGGCTCAGGGAAAGCTCGTGATGGATGTCGTTGACCCGAAGATGCTGTTAACTCCCGAGTTAACACCCATTTTTGCGGACTTTGACAAGCGCATCCGAGCGGTCTCTGACTGGGATTCCGAGGTCCCACCGCGCCCCCTTTACCCCTTTCCAATTAACTGGAAGTTGATGACCGAAGAAGTCCTTCGGGAGTTGAAGGTGGTAAAGGAGCACGAAACGGACCTCGAGATGCCGGCTCCTGCCATTGCTGGGAAGGACTCCTGGCTGGTAAAACTTCTTCAGAAGGACATTACTTATGCGGATTTTTTCGAAAGTAAGTCATCTCCTGGTCCCCTTGTTTTAATTTCATCTTGGACTTACGCTGATGTTTTCTCTCTTTTTCAGAGATGGGCGACGATACTGCTGCCTATTACCGATCGCTTTTCGTCGGGCAGGCCGAGAAAGGTGAACAAACAAAGAAGGCTGCCTCCCGAAGACGGAAGGCGACTGGCGGGGGGCCTCCGGCGGCCAAACGATCGAAGAAGACCGTGCCCCCTCCTATGCCGGAGATTTCCGAGGAGGTGGGCGAGGAGCCCGAGGTAACCGTTGCTGCGCCTTCGACCGAGGTCGGTGCAGATGTTGCTCCTTCAAGCCCTAATTCGGCGGCTCTTCTGGACGCTTTGGTGGAAGCCCCTTCTGCCGAAGATCGCCGCAAGAGGAAAGGGAAGGAGATTTCTTCTGAGGGGGCCCTGGATTCTGGCGACGACGTTGCCGAAGTGCCACCAGGTTTGATGCCTTAGACACTCAGTTTTTGAATTTTTTTTTTTGGCAGCTACTTGTGTTTGACAATTTTTCTGCTTTTTGTCGTGCAGAGGAGATTCTTCCTCCGGATTGGGTTGCCGAGCATGCCCGGAAGCGGGCCCTTCGGGATGCCCATATCCCGAAGGGGAAGATTCCGAAGGAGCCGTTTTGGTCCTTTACGGAGGACATGGACATGTACTCCGAAGACTGCCCGCTCATGGCCAAGGAGATTGCAAAGGGGGTCCTGACTGAAGCTTCTTTCAGGGCCCTTGCGGGGGCTCATCCGGATGATGACTCCCTCGCCGCGAAGCTTTCCGAGCACGCCGCCCAGGTGTGTTTCTCTCCTTGCCCCTTTTTTGTCTCTGATTTCTTCTAAGCATTTGCCTTTCCCTTTTTTGCCTTGTCTCATTCTTGCCTCTGTTTTTCTGCAGCTGCTGGGATATGCCGGATTCCTCAGAGTTCGGGTGGCGAGGCAGGGGATGTACCGGGCCGCCGCTTCAAAGACTATAGAACAATACCAGACCCAGTGCGCGGACCTGCTTGCTCGAAACACTCAGCTGGCCCAGACTTCGGCGTCAGAGATTGCTGCCCTTCGGGAGGAGTTTGCGAAGGAAAAAGAAGAACTTATAAAGGACTCCTCCCAGAAGATTTCCGACCTCGGTGGAAAAGTGGCGGAGCTGACTTCGGTTAATGAGGCACTTCAAAAGGAGAAGTCGGATTCTGCGGCTCTTCTGGCGAAGGCGGAGGCCGAGAAAGCCACACTTCAAGCCGAGGTCGATTCTTCGAAGAAGGGGAAGGATGAGTCGAGGAAAAAGAAGGTGAAGGCATTAAGGAAAAAGGTTGAAGACCTGGAGAAGGAGCTTAATGATCTTGGGGTCGAGAAGAGGAAATCCGACGAGATGACCAAAGTTGGTTTTCAAGACGGGTTTTGTCTCGTTCGTCATCAAGTTCTTATGAGGTTTCCAGATCTCGACCTTTCTTTCCTGGAGGCCCTAAATATTCCTGAGGGACCTCGGTGGACTTGGTCCAAGCTCGAGCACTTGAACCTGCCTCAGACTCTTCCGGCGCGGGTGGTGGCGGAAAAGGATGCAGGGGCTAGTGGCTCCCGGGACGCCGAGAATCCCTAATTTATCTCAGGCCCCTTCTGCCTTCTTTTTCTCCTTCCTTGTACTCTTTCTTTCTTGGTAGTCCTTCTTCTTTGTAAACCGATCTCATCTGTTAATAAAGACTTTTTTCTTTCCTGTAAGAAATTTTGGCTAAGTCTTTTTTGTGAGATTGTTCATTCCTTTTTGCCCCGAACGCGTTTGCTCAAGAGACTTCGGAAGATTAGATCGGTTCTCTGTGAGCCTTTGTATTTAGAAATTCTCGCAAGGTTTTACATTTCCTATTGTCCCGAACATGCTTGCTCGAGGGACTTCAGGAAATCACACCCATGCTTATTCTGGCGACCATCTTCGCGGAATTTTAGTATTTCTTTTGTTCAAGAATCTTTCTTTCAGAAGCCCGTGTAGCTAGAAAATTTTTCTAACTTTGTACAATGTAAACCCTTTCGTCAAGATTCTAAGCATAGAACTTTTTCAAGGCATCTGAATGCCAAGTGTTTTTTAATTCCACGCCTTCGGCGTCACCGAGCTTGTACACCCCTCTTCGTACTTCGGCAAGAACCAGATAAGGTCCCTCCCAATTCGCGCGAAGTACGCCGTGTGATGGCCTCCGGGGTGCGAATTCCGCCTTTCGGAGAACGAGATCACCCTTTTTTATTCCTTTTGGCCTAGCTCGCAAGTTTATAGCGGCGGCCACTCTTTGCTGGAAAGCTTTCCTTCTTAGTTCCGCTATTTCTCTATGTTCGCCGACGAGGTCGAGCTTGGTTCTTAAGCCGAGGTCATTTCCACTTTCATCAAATACCTGCACTCGTATTGATGGTCGCACTACCTCTATTGGGATCAAGGCCTCCGTACCGAAGACGAGCGAGAAAGGAGTTTCCCCTGTAGCTCTTCGGGGCGTTGTTCGGTAGCTCCATAGCACGCTTTGGAGTTCTCCTGGCCATTTCCCTTTTGCCTCCCCCAGTCTCTTTTTCAGACCATCTTTTATGGTCCTGTTAGATACTTCCACCTGCCCATTGCTTTGGGGGTGAGCTACCGGGGCGAAGTGCATCTTTGTTCCGAGGTTGCTGATAAACTCTTGGAACCCTTTGTCTATGAACTGGGATCCGTTATCAGCCACTAGCACCCTCGGTATACCGAATCTGCATACTATGTTTTTCCATACGAACTTGTGCACTTCTCTTGCCGAGATAGTCGTCAAAGGTTCTGCCTCGACCCATTTAGAGAAATAGTCTACTGCGACTACGCAGAACTTCACGCCCCCAGGCGCTGTCGGGAGCGGCCCGATAAGGTCTATGCCCCAAACTGCGAAGGGCCAGGGATAGTTTGCCGAAGTCACCAGCTCCGAGGGTGTTCTCTGGATTTTTGCATGTCTTTGGCAATTACCACATTTCTGGACGAACCGCCTAGCGTCTTTCCTCAGGGTAGGCCAAAAGTATCCTTGGCGAAGTATCACCGCTGCCAGGGCGTCGGTTCCGATGTGCGAACCACAAGCGCCTTCGTGAACTTCTTGGAGGATTATTTCAATATCCTCTTCGCCAACACACCTCTGTAGCGGATTTGCATATCCCTGCCGATATAGCTCTTCTCCAATCAGAAAGAAACGACCGGAGCGTCTCCGCACTTTTGCTGCTTCATTGGGGTCTTCGGGGAGCGTATTGGTTTCGAGATATGTTCTTATTGGGTCTTTCCAGCTTCTTCCCGAAGTCATTATGCTCAGCACTGTAATGCTCGGCTGGCTTAGCACCTCAGTATATGCTTTTGATTTTGCCAATTCATCTGCCTCAGCGTTATGTCTGTGAGGCACGCTCTTGATTCGCACGGTGTCGAATTCTCGAATAAGCTTCGTTACTAATTCATGGTATTTTTCCAGTGTTGGATCCTTCGCCCCGTAGTCCCCTGCTGTTTGCCGAACTACTAGCTGGGAATCGCTATGGGCTTTCAAGTTTCTGACACCAATTTTTCTGGCCAGGCGCAAGCCCGCTATGAGGGCTTCATATTCAGCCACATTGTTGGTGACATTGAAGCTGAACTTAATGGCCTTCATTACTTCCAGGCCTTCGGGGCCTCTGATGATCACCCCTGCTCCTTGGTGCTCGGCGCCCGAGGCACCATCAACGTACAAGGCCCATTCTGGCTCATTTTCGTCGGGACTTGGGTGGCTGTCCTCGGTAATGGGGACCTCGGCAATGAAATCTGCCAAGGCTTGAGCTTTTATGGCTTTCCGAGGTTCATAAGTGATGTCGTGTTCGCCAAGCTCTATACACCATTTGGAGAGCCTTGGTCAACCTTCCGTCCCGCAGGGGTAAACTGGTCAAAATATGGTCGTAGCTTCTTCATGACGTCCCGCAGGCTCTATACACCATTTGGAGAGCCTTCCCGAATGGTCAACCTTCTTCATGACGTCCCGCAGGGGTAAACTACTTCGGACGATGATGGGGTGAGCCTGAAAATATGGTCGTAGCCTTCTTCCTGCCAGGACCAAGGCATATATAGCTTTCTGTAACAAAGGATATCTGATTTCGGCGCCATGCAGGGACTTGCTCACATAGTAGACTGGCCACTGCTTCGCCCCTTCCTCTTTCACAAGGACTGAGCTTACTGCTTTTTCTGTGACGGCGAGGTACAACACAAGAGGTTCTCTTTCGCGGGGCTGTCGCAAAGTGGGCAGGCGAGCCAAGTAGATTTTGAGTTCTTCCCAAGCTTTTTGGCAGTCCTCATTCCAAGGACGATCATCACTCCCGAGGTCGTCCTCCCTTTTTGCTGCCTTAGTGAGGACTTTGAAGAATGCTCGACACCGGTCTCCATATCTGGAAATAAATCTGCTGAGGGAGGTTATTCTTCCAGCAAGTCTCTGCACATCTTTTATTGTGGCAGGAGTTCGGAATTCCAACAGAGCCTTAATTTTTTCTGGGTTAGCATCAATGCCTCTTTCTGATACCACGTACCCAAGGAACTTTCCCGAATTTACCCCGAAGGTGCACTTCTCGGGGTTAAGGCGAATTCCGAAGGTTCTGAGCTGGTGAAAAGTCTCCCTTAGGTCTGTGACATGGTCAACAGGAAGCTTGCTTTTGACTATCATGTCATCTACGTAGGCTTCCATGTTCCTCCCTATTTGGTCGTTAAAGACCTTGCCCATCAACCTCTGGTAGGTGGCTCCTGCGTTTTTGAGCCCGAAGGGCATCCTGGTGTAACAGTACGTCCCCCCCTCGGTGATGAAGGCTGTTTTTTTGTTCGTCTTCGAGGTCCATCTTTATTTGATGGTAGCCGCTGAAGGCGTCTAGGAAACTTAGGAGCCCGTATTCGGCAGTTGAATCTACCAGTTGATCTATTGGTGGAAGAGGATATGAATCTTTTGGGCAAGCATCGTTCAGGTTTCTGAAGTCGATGCACATCCGAAGTTTGTTGCTTCCTTCTTTTGTGGCGATCACCACATTGCTTAGCCATTCGGGGTACTTGACCTCCCTGATTACATCTGCCTCCAATAAACGTTGGACTTCGGATTTGATGAAGTCATTTTTATGGGCTGAGATGCCCCGTTTCTTTTGCCGGACAGGCTTCGCTTCCGGACTTACTTTGAGGCTATGTTGTACTACGCGCGGATTTACCCCCGGCATGTCTTTCGGCGAGTAGGCGAACAGGTCTTTATTCATTACCAGAAAGGATACAAGTTTTTTCTTATCTCCTTCGGACAAGTTTTTCCCTATTCGGGTACTTCGTCCTGGGATAAGTTCCACTTCTTCCATTTCTACCTTGCCAGAAACTTCTTTCTCGCCATTTTTTGACTTTGAAGCCCCTGCTTCTACAGCTTGTGTGGAATTGTTTGCTGGGGCTTTTCGGGCTTTGACGAACACCTTTCTTACTTCGCCCTGATCTATGAAGATTTCTGCGTCTCCTTCCTTGGTGGCGAAAGTGACAGTCAAATGTCTCACGTCAGGGCGAATGTGCAGATTTCCCTGCGTCTGCCTTCCAAGGATGGCGTTGTATGATGAGGGGACATCCATGACGATGAACCTCGCCATCGTCGAGGCAAACAACTCAGCTGCTCCTTTGACCGAAGTCCCTCTCATCATTAATGGAAGGTCGATCCACCCGAGGACGGGTAACTCGGAAGGTCCTACCCCGAAGGTCGGTGAAGTGACAGGCCTGAGATCATTGATGGATATGCCTAAGCTCGGCAGCAGTTGTGAAAATAGGACGTCAGCGTTTGATCCGTCATCAAGCAATACCCTTTTGACATCCCAGTTTCCAATTCTTGCCATGATCAGCATCCCAGTTTCCAATTCTTGCCATGATCAGGAGTGGGTCGTCGTGAGGGAAGACGACTGTGGAACCATCTTATCGGGATACCTTCTTCGCTGGACTTTGATAGTCCATGACAGCTATTTCCCTGGCCTTCCTTTTTCTTTCCGAGGATGGGAGCCCCGTCGTGATTGTTTGTATGACTCCCGCAGAGGGTGGAGGGCGCCTCTTCGGACTTCGGTTTCTCCGCCTGTCGGAGTCGTAGTCCTCATCTTCTACCTTTCCTTCCTCCTCTTTCCTCCCCTTCGGGGAAGGCAACCGTAGGTACCGCCGAAGTTGGCCTTGTTTTATCAGCGATTCAATATACTTCTTCAGCTGGAAGCAATCCTCAGTGTCGTGGCCATGATCGCGATGAAATTGGCAGAACTTCTTCATGTTTTTTCTATTTTCAGCGGTCATGGCCCTTGGCCTCTGAACTTGTGTTCCCTGCCTCTCCAGAGTCATGAGGATGTTGGTCCTCGTGGTGTTCAGCGCTGTGAAGTTCGGGGGTTTCCTTCCTCGCATCCTCCGGGGTCGGGGTGGCTGGTCGGTCGGATAGCGTGCCTGCTGGCTGGACCCCTCGCCACGGGTGTGCTCGGGCCTGGGTCCGCCCATTCTTAGTTCTTCGGCCGTCATGTGCTGTTCGGCCCGTCGGTAGAATTCGCCCAGTGTGTCTGGAGGGTCCTTGGAGAATTCGTAGAAGAGTTGGGAATCCCTCCGAAGGCCCCTTGTCATGGCGAGGATGCGTATTTCGGGCCGAAAGTCTGGAACACTTAAAGCCTCTCTGTTGAACCTCTCGACATAGTCGCGTATAGTTTCTCCGCTTCTTTGCGCTATGTCGAACATTTGAACGGGCATCTTCGCCGTCGGGCGACTCCCGATGAACTGTTGGGTGAAGGCTGTTGATAACTCCTGGAATTTTCCGATGATTCCTGGAGCCAAGGAGTTGTACCACGCGGTTGCTGGCCCGGAGAGGGTGACCTCGAAGCACTTGCACAAGGTGGCGTCGTCCGCACCGTGCATCATCATGCTGCGTCTGTACTTCGTCAGGTGGGCCTGTGGGTCGGTCCGACCATCGTACGTCTCTAGCCGAGGTACCCTGAAGTCGCCTGGCATAGCTGCCTCGACCACAGCTCGGGTGAAAGGAGACTGATCCCCACAAAAAGACTCAGACAGTCTGGCCCAAACTGGCTTGCGAGCCACCTGCCTCTCGACTTGGTCCAGCCTTGCCAATATTTTCTCCATGAGGGCGGCGGCGCTAGGTTCTTCCTCGGGTGGAGGAGATTGACAACGCCTCTTCGGAGAATGGCTTCGTCATCGGGGAGAGGGTGACCTCGTCTCGGGCAAAGGGCTCCTTCGGCATCAAATTTTGGGTTGGTTAGGCCCCGTTTGCCCTGGAAGGCGTGCCCCGAGGGGCACATTTTCTGTTGAAGACTCCTCACGTGGGTCTTCACTCCCCAAACTGCGGCGGACTACTTTGGGGCTCTTTTCCCGAGGGCGTACCAGTGAAGGAGACCTTTGGGTTTGAGCTTGTTGTGGCCATCTTCTATCTATCTGTTGTGTCATCTCAGCCACAACAGAGTGTTGGAAGTCATGGAGGAAGCTCATGGTTATGACTAGAGGACGTTCTTCCTCGGGTGTGGAAGTCCCTGGAAAAGTTTGCTCAGCAGCCGGTTGGACTTCAGGCACGGACGGGGACTTCGGGAGTCCTTTGTCCTTAGAACGCCGAGTCTCAACGGCGGCAACCTGAGGGTGGGTTCCCACAGACGGCGCCAAATGATGTCCGGAGACGTCTTCGGTGGAGGACATGGTGGTGTCTGGAGGGACTTCCTAAGGAGGAGAACGCCCGGAGTGGAGGTTTCCCAGGGAGTAGTACCTGAAGAGCCCAAAAGGAAAAGTTAGGAGGTCCCCGGGATGTTTTTCCGGGGAGGAGCCTCCGATGCCCAAGTTAGTTTTCTGAGAGGTGAAGGAAAAAGAGCACTCAGTGGTTTAGTGGCCTTGCCTGTTCGTATCCTCTCAACTGACTCACCCACCCTTTGCAAGGGGCTGTTATTTGGTATTTATAGAAGTGTCTGGCCCGTTCAGATCGTGACACATGTTCGGTCAGATTTGCTGTGTACCTTTGGACACAAGGGACAAGTAGCTGTTTGTAGGCTCCCTCGAGCCTTGGTCCGAGACAGGTTGTGACAAGGTCTGGGTGGCGTCGGCGTGTCAGAACGTCGTTTGAGGTGACATGGCGCGTCTGTGGGCGATGTGTCAAAGGCTCCTTAAATGCCCCTTCCATACTCCCGATGTCCTTTGGGCAAGGTCGTTCTCTAGGACGAACACCCTTCTTCGGGAGTTATGTTCGTAGTTCGGGACGCTGCCTACCTCGCAGGTTTCACTTTCGGGAAATCCTCTCCTGCTTACGGTAGCTGGTTCTTCTATCCCGAAGGCGATCTGTTTAATCCCCCGAGGGGGCTGTCTGCACCTTTGGAGCTCTCTGGGGTACTAGGCTAAATCCCGAGCTCGAGGCACTGGAATTCGCCAAGTCCGAGGTCAGTACTAGTGCCTCCTTCGGATGGTGCCAGGCTTCCCGAGCATGCTTTTGATAGGAGGTACGTTCTAGGAGAGGCGATAGTCCTTCAGCTATCACTTACCATTGATGAGGATGTGACAATGACAAACATTGAGGATTCTCATCTTCAAGATGAATTTTGTAAGACTTCTCTGCTCATCCCCTCTAATGCTTATGCGGACTCCTTTTATTAGGGGGTCCTGCTAACTTTTAGGGTTTCTGGATTTTGTAACTTTCATTCTTCTTGTAATTAATTTTCAGATTAGTGAAATATGAATTTTTATTTAGCGGTTGCTTTGATGTGGTGCTTCTAGTGAACGTGTAGTAGATCTTCCCATCAATGTTGTTGAAGTATTTATTATCCCTTCTTTGCACATAGGAGTAGGTGTCATGGCAGTCCTTTTTCACTAATGGCATTAGCGTATTTGTGAATAAAGTTAGTTTTTTAGAGAAATCTTTCAACTTCGATGTCTTGATTATGGACCTATCTTGGATCATTTTGTTCTTCTTTTGGCTGATCAAATTGAGGTGCCTTTGTAGATCATGAAAGTTGTAGGTTATTTAAAATGAGTGCCTTCAATTTATTTTTTTAAAAATGCAATACTTTATCTGAAGCAAATTTCACAAAGTATGATTATTATGCAAAACATGGTAACAGATCATCTAAGTGATAATTTCTAAGTAACTTCCTCCTTTTAGGGCTTGATAACCCGTAGACCCTATCTTTGATCTTATTTGTCACCAAGTATAGTCAATCCCAATTAAGTCTTAATGTTCCATGCCTTATGTTCTTCCTCTTGGTCTTTCCACTATGAGAGAGTACAATTCGTTGTTTGAAAGCTCTCATACGGACCCTCACATCCTTTCTTGGTTCTCCTAGGAGATTAAGGTTTCCGTTAAGTGCCTTGTGATTCTTACTTGTGTGGTATGCTTGGGTTGTCAAAGTTGGACAAGATATTTCTATTGGGATGAGGCCATTGGTCCCATAGACCATTGTAAAAGGATATTCCCCGGTGCATCTTCGAGGCATCATTCTATAATCCCATAGGACATTAAGTAATTCTTCTGTCCAATTGCCTTTGGCTACTCACAACCTTTTCTTTAGGCTGTCTTTGATAGTTCGGTTGTTTACCTCTATTTGTCCATTTGACTGAGGGTGAGCCAAATGCACAAAATATAGATGGATGCCATTTACTTCTGTGAATTGGCACACTTGCTAACTATCAAACTATTTGTTGTTATCAGTGACGATAACTTGCGGGCAACCAAACCAGCAGATAATATTCTTCCATAGGAATTTAATGATTTGAGAGGTTGTGATGGAAGCTAGAGGCTCTGCTTCTGCCCACTTGGTGAAATAATCTACTTCCATTAACACGGTCATCCTTGGCCCTTGCTTAGGAGGCCTGGGAGAGCTGGTCTTATGGTGGTTGCAATTGGCTAGCTGTACATGTGCGTGAATTTAAACTCCATGATACTAGTTGATTAACCTAGAATATGCAAAATGCATGCTCTTTATGCTTTGACTTGGATTAACAAAATCCATAAAACATTGACTTGGCCAAAAGATTTCCATAGAAAATAAGTTCAAATAGCCAAAGCATTCAAAATTAACACTTACGTGAGTTTACTACACATAACAACTGTGTGGCAGCATTCATACATAAAGTAGACTAATGCTCTCACCCAAAAGCAACCTTAGAGTCTAAGACTCCTCAAAACATAGACAATGGAGGTGACTAGGAGTACTATGTATACAAGCCTCAACTGAGATCTTCTTGAACTAACTCCCACCTTGGATGCAAATCCCAGTGGCGAATCACAAAAGTCCTTCTCCACGTGCTGCTAGGCTCTGCAACCAAAGGAAGACTATGACTATGACTTAACCAACAAGTAACCCAAGTAGACTAGAATCATAATGATTCTCAAGTGAAATACCTGTAACAAAAACAAACTATCGTGGTAACCCTCAGCAATTACCCGGCCCAACAACTTCAAAATCTGCACAACATAACTTGGGAGTAAGAATTCAAAAATTCTTAGCAAGGGTCTTCACTTTACCTGCAAGAAAAGTTACTAAGGACTCCACATATGAGAACATATGTAACCTGCTGTGAGCTCAAACAGCCTAAGGGTCTAATATATGCATATACCTAGGTCCCTTAGTGTTAGTGTTGTGCCCAAAAGCCAATCATGAGATGATTGTATTTTTGCACAATTGAGTCATGATATTTTATTAAGGCATTAATCCAACAATTATGTTTGTTGTTTTGTTCCTGCGTAACTTAACAAACATAATTGTAACCCTAGAATAATGATATTGTTAAAAGTCCCTGGTCTAGTATTATTGTGGAACGGGTTGCAAAAATACATAACGACTAGCATATGTGGAGACTAATATGAGATATGTAGTCTACATATGGGTACAAGTTGGAGAACTTGTGTACTGGACCGACCCACCATGAGAACACTACATGGATCGTTATATGAGTGTCATAAGTGATTCCCATAGTGATCAGGGTATATGTAGTCCTTCGACCTAAGATCATCAAGGTTCCCTACATGTGAGTCACATACTTTGATACTTTCCTTTGTTGCTCGTAACTGAGTGAACTTGAAGGAGGTCATTGGGTATGTCACATATCATGCGGAGGGATTTGTATGATCAAGATGGGATTTGTCCCTCCTATGTAACGGGAGTGATATCTTCGGGCCCCTTGATAGAGTGAGACTTAGAAAATGCATGGCCATGCTCGGATGAGTTGATATACGATATCAATGTCATCAGTTTAAGTTGGTCTACTCGGTAATCAAGAAACCAAAGATTGGGCTATACGAGAGTGACACATTCCATGTCTCGTGCTTAGTCTTGATATCTTGGACAAAGGGACAATGGCATATATCGGTGATGATCATAAAGGTTTAGTCGAATCATCGACAATCTTGTCACTTGGGTAGCAATGATGTGTTGCTAGACACCGCTCATTGCTTATGATCATAAATGTGATTTATGATCATTGCCAACGTGGTAAGAGCCTATTGGGTCGCACACATAGAGCTATTTGGATCATTAGAGTGCATGGGCTAATTATTTGGGTTATGGTTTCACTTTAATTTCGTATTAATAATGGGCCCAAGAGTTGAGCCATTATTAAGCCTGAAATTAAATCCTAATTGGATTAGGGCTTTGAAACCCATTAGGCCTGGAAGTTGAGTTTCACTATAAATACAACTTTTAAGTGAGAAATTCGCAGGTCTCCTTGCCCTAGCCTCCAAAAAGGACAGCCACACTCTTCTCTTGCAATTCCTTGGAGGACGCAAGCTAGCACTGCGAGCGCAAGAGAAACACATCTGTCGGACGTGGTGGAAGCGTGGTGATCCCGAGAGGCTCGTGTGGATACCATAGAGAGCCTCAACATGTCAACTGTTCAGGTTTTGTGATTCAACTCTACAGTTGAGTGAGAGATCTCAACCGAAAATTAGGTATGAAAATTTTCAAACACCCGGTTTACCCCGTTTCACTTGGATCCTAGAGGGTTTCGGTTAAATTCCACTGCGCTGTTTGGCTCCCGAAACCCATCAGTGGTATCAGAGCTACTGGTGAAACCCTAAATCGGGATTGAGTGTTGAATCGCATGATGCTATGTGTTCGGTTGCTTTTCGGCCATGATTAATTAGATTGATTCAAGATGCATGAAACTGGAATTCGTAATGAACATATGAGATATATGAAGAAACGACACAAATTGGTTAATGAGATTAACCTCAAATTGATTGGTATGAGATACCTATATGGATTAGGATTCTTGCAATAGTTGCAAAAACCCTAGCTTGGTTCGGATTCGGCCTGTTCGGGCACCGAAAGTAAGGTATTTTTGGTGGCTCGAATAGAGGAGTCTCGGGTGCCTACTTTCTCAAAATACAAGATTTCGGGCTAAGCAATTGTAAGAAAATTTTTTGCGCAGGGGGGCGCTGCCCCCCACGCCCCCCGCAAGGGCGGCTCCCCTTGACCTCGTCCGCTGACCGGTCAGCGGAACCACCGCCCACTGACAGGCCAGCGGGACCGCCATATGCGAAGCGCCACATAAATAAAAACTGGTTAATCAACGCACGAAAATTGGCATGCATCTTTGTTGAATGAGATTTGACATGATATGCTGATTGGTGTTTGAAGCATGGTGCATGGTTATAGCCCTTGATTGGTTGTACTTGTAAATACGACCTGCGAGTCGTGCCTTTTCTTATCACTCTCATTGTACATGCTCTTCTCACCTTACTCCCCTCGGATGTAACTCGAGGTTTCTATTATTGATGTAATAGTGCATTATGGGATCATCCAAGGTTGTATGTCTAAGGATCATCCAAGGAGGCATGTCCAAGGAGATGACAACAAAAGGGCAGCCAAGAAAGGAAGATAAGGAGCTTGTGAAGACTCTTTTCTTTTCTTAGGCTTTTATGATATTCTCATTGGCTTGAGAATATCGCATAGTTTGGGCTATAACCATGTCACGTTTACTTTCTTGTAAGCATGAGATGCATGTTTTATATTTGTATGTGATGCATGTATAAAACAACCGGAGATAACAAATTGGTGAGATCAAAAGAAAAATCCCTCAAACAAATATTAAGTCATTAAATGTGATGCCTTCCAAATGTTGGCACTCGTCAAGACTTTGATCAACATTAGGTGGGTTTGCCAAAGCAAAGCACCTATGTTCATCTTGGTAAGGCGCGATGGGATAATAGTGATATCCAAACTGCTAACTTTGGGTTCGACTTAACTAAGTCATCCTAATAGGATTAGGGACTTAGAGGCATAGAGTTGGGCTTAAGCTCATGAGATGAGCTTGGACAAGTGTTGTTCACCCAACTATCCAAGAGTTGCATAAGATGCAATTGGCAAGGAGTTGCCTACCTAAATAGCTGTAACTTGAGAGAAAAGCCAAAGCTGACTCAGGTTGTGGTCAAATATGGATCTTGGCCCACTAGAATACCTTAGCGCCGAGGTGTTCCGAAATAATATCGAGGGTTATTATTTTGAGGAAAATAGTGGGAGTATCGTTTAATAAAAGTCCTTATTAAATGAATTAAAATACATGACTCTTACACTGCATATTTACTGTTGTAGATAACCATGGCACAAAACACATCGACACTTTCGTTGCGATCGATCCTTGAGAAGGAAAAACTGAATGGGACCAACTTTCTCAAATGGTACCGAAACTTGAGGATAGTCCTCAAGCAAGAGAGAAAGGCTTATGTCCTAGAGCAGCCCATTCCGAATGAGCCTGCTGCCACTGCTCCAAGAGCTGAAAGGGATGCTCACAAGAGGCATTCTGATGATGCTTTGGATGTTGCATGCCTCATGCTTATTACCATGGAATCTGAGCTTCAGAAGCAACATGAGAACATGGGGGCGTTCGATATGATCGAACATCTCAAAATGCTTTTCCAAGAGCAAGCTAGGCATGAGAGGTTTGAGACCTCTAAGGCATTGTTTCAGTGCAAGATGTCTGAGGGAAGTCCCGTGGGTCCTCATGTGCTCAAGATGATTGGGTACATTGAGAATCTTGAGAATTTGGGATTTGCTCTTCAGAAAGAGTTGGCTATTGATGTAGTCTTGCAATCGTTGCCTGAAAGCTACCGTCAGTTCATCATGAACTATAACATGAATGACCTTGACAAGTCCCTCCCTGAATTACTCAACATGTTGAGAACTGCTGAGCAAAACCTTAAGAAGGCTAAGCCCATTTTGATGGTTCAAAAGGGCAAGGGAAAAGGAAAAGCCAACAAGAAGAAGGATAAAGCTAATGGAAAGTCCAATGCTAATTCTTCTTCAGCTGCACTGAAACCAAAGGGTGGTGTGGCAAAGGAAGGGGAGTGCTTCCATTGTAAGCAACCTGGACACTGGAAGCGCAATTGCAAGCTCTATCTTGAAGAACTTGCTAAGGAAAAGGGAAGTAAGACTTCCACTTCAGGTATTTTTGTTATAGAGGCTAACTTTTCTACTTCCTCATCTTGGGTATTGGATACTGGATGTGGATCTCACATTTGTGCAAATGTGCAGGATCTAAGTAGAAGTAGAAGATTGGCCCGAGGTGAAGTGGACCTACGTGTTGGAAATGGAGCAAGGGTTGCTGCCTTAGCCGTAGGGACTTATGTTCTCACTTTACCTAGTGGATTAGTTTTAGAATTAGACAACTGCTACTTTGTGCCTACTATTAGTAGAAATTTGATTTCTGTTTCTTGTTTGGACAAGAAAGGTTTTTCATTTATAATAAAGGACAAATGTTGTTCTATTTATTTGAATGAAATCTTTTATGGTAGTGCTCAACTTAGCAATGGGTTGTATGTTCTAGACCTCGAAGATCCAATCTATAATGTGAATACCAAGAAGGTCAGATTAAATGATTCAAACCCGACCTATCTCTGGCACTGTCGCTTGGGCCATATAAATGAGACCCGCATATCCAAGCTCCATAAGGATGGACTCTTGGACTCATTTGATTTTGAATCATATGAGACATGTGAGTCATGTTTGTTGGGCAAGATGACCAAAGCCCCATTCACAGGGCAAAGTGAAAGGGCTAATGACTTACTAGGACTCATACATAGTGATGTATGTGGCCCTATGTCTACACAAGCTAGAGGAGGTTTCCAATACTTCATTACTTTCACTGATGACTTCAGCAGATATGGCTATGTGTATCTCATGAGACACAAGTCAGAATCCTTTGAAAAGTTCAAAGAATTCAAGAATGAAGTAGAGAATCAACTCGGGAAGAGTATCAAAGTGCTTCAATCAGATCGAGGTGGAGAGTACTTGGATCGAGAATTCCTTGACTATCTGAAGGAGTGTGGTATAGTATCACAACTCACTCCACCAGGTACACCTCAATGGAATGGTGTATCTGAAAGGAGAAATCGAACTCTGTTAGACATGGTTCGCTCTATGATGAGTCAAGCTGACCTTCCAAACTCCTTTTGGGGACATGCTCTAGAGACAGCCGCTTTTACACTAAACCGAGTTCCATCTAAATCGGTTCAAAAGACACCATATGAGATATGGAGTGGGAGGCGTCCCAATTTGTCTTTTATGAAGATTTGGGGCTGTGACGCTTATGTGAAACGTCAATCCTCTGACAAACTAGGGCCCAAATCTTAAAAATGCCTTTTTGTTGGGTATCCCAAAGAAACAAAGGGTTACTATTTCTACAATCCTTCTGAGCAAAAAGTGTTTGTTGCTCGAACTGGTGTCTTTTTAGAGAAAGAGTTTATCTCTAAAGGAAACTAGTGGGAGGAAAGTAGAACTTGAAGAAATTCAAGAACAACAAGGAGACATCGAACCTGAAATGGAACCTGAACAGACACCGCAAGATGTTGTGGTTCAAGAGTCTGTTCCTGTAGCACAGAGCCCACGTAGGTCTGGTAGGATTCGGCGTGAGCCTGAGAGATATGGATTTCTCGTGACTCACACTGGTGATGTGATGCTCATGGATCAGGATGAGCCCACAACCTACCAACAAGCTATGTCAGGGCCTGACTCTGAGAAGTGGCTAGTGGCCATGAAATCCGAGATGGAATCCATGTATGAAAACCAAGTATGGACTTTGGTTGACCCACCTGAAGGGGTAAAACCCATAGGGTGCAAATGGGTTTTCAAGAAGAAAACTGACATGGATGGTAATGTGATTACCTTTAAGGGACGATTGGTTGCAAAAGGTTTCAAGCAAATTCATGGTATTGACTATGATGAAACTTTTTCACCAGTTGCTATGCTTAAATCCATCCAAATTTTGTTTGCTATTGCTGCACACTATGATTATGAGATATGGCAAATGGATGTCAAAACTGCATTCCTAAATGGAAAGCTACTTGAGGATGTGTACATGACACAACCTGAGGGTTTTGTCACTCCTGAGAATGCCAATAAAGTGTGCAAGTTGCAAAGGTCCATTTATGGACTGAAGCAAGCTTCTCGAAGTTGGAATCTTCATTTTGATGATGCAATCAAAGAGTTTGGTTTTATCAAAAATGAAGATGAACCTTGTGTCTACAAGAAGGTTAGTGGGAGCGCTATTGTCTTCTTGGTGTTGTATGTAGATGACATACTACTCATCGGGAATGACATTCCTGAGCTACAGTCTGTGAAGACTTGGCTAAGGAAATGTTTCTCTATGAAGGACTTGGGTGAAGCAGCCTATGTGTTAGGCATCAGGATCTATAGAGATAGATCTAGAAAGCTTCTTGGCCAAAGTCAAAGTACATATATTGACAAGGTGCTAAAGAGGTTTAGCATGCAAGATTCCAAGAAAGGATTCTTGCCCATGTCACATGGTATCACTCTTTCTAGATCTCAGTGTCCGAGTACAACTTAGGAGAGAGAGCGCATGAGTAAGATTCCATATGCCTCAGCAATTGGATCTATCATGTATGCCATGATATGTACTCGTCCCGATGTCTCATATGCTTTGAGCATGACAAGTAGGTACCAATCGAACCCCGGTGAGAGTCATTGGACAACTGTTAAAAACATCCTTAAGTACTTACGAAGGACTAAGGATGCATTCTTGGTCTTTGGAGGTGAAGATGAGCTCATTGTAAGGGGTTACACCGATGCAAGCTTCCAATCCGATAAGGATGATTTTAGATCGCAATCTGGTTATGTGTTTTGTATTGGTGGTGGTGCTGTGAGCTGGAAGAGTTCAAAGCAAGAGACAGTAGCTGACTCTACAACAGAATCTGAGTACATTGCCGCCTCTGATGCTGCGAAGGAGGCAGTTTGGATCAAGAAGTTCATCACTGAACTTGGAGTGGTTCCAAGCATTGCCGACCCGATAGAGCTCTATTGTGACAACAATGGAGCAATCGCACAGGCTAAGGAACCTCGATCTCACCAGCGATCCAAACACATACTCCGACGCTATCATCTCATCAGGGAGATCATCGAGAGGGGTGATGTAAGGATATGCAGGACTTCGACAGATAGCAACATTGCTGATCCGCTGACAAAGCCCCTTACGCAGCAAAAGCATGATAGCCATTCTAGGTCCATCGGTATTAGATACATGGATGATTGGCTTTAGTGCAAGTGGGAGATTGTTAGTGTTGTGCCCAAAAGCCAATCATGAGATGATTGTATTTTTTGCACATTGAGTCATGATATTTTATTAAGGCATTAATCCAGCAATTATGTTTGTTGTTTTGTTTCTGCGTAACTTAACAAACATAATTGTAACCCTAGAATAATGATATTCTTAAACGTCCCTAGTCTAGTATTATTGTGGAGCGGGTTGCAATAATACATAACGACTAGCATATGTGGAGACTAATATGAGATATGTAGTCTACATATGGGTACAAGTTGGAGAACTTGTGTACTGGACCGACCCACCATGAGAACACTACATGGATCGTTATATGAGTGTCATAAGTGATTCTCATAGTGATCATGGTATATGTAGTCCTTCGACCTAAGATCATCAAGGTTCCCTACATGTGAGTCACATACTTTGATACTTTCCTTTGTTGCTCGTAACTGAGTGAACTTGAAGGAGGTCATTGGGTATGTCACATATCATGCGGAGGGATTTGTATGATCAAGATGGGATTTGTCCCTCCTATGTAACGGGAGTGATATCTTCGGGCCCCTTGATAGAGTGAGACTTAGAAAATGCATGGCCATGCTCGGATGAGTTGATATACGATATCAATGTCATCAGTTTAAGTTAGTCTACTCGGTAATCAAGAAACCAAAGATTGGGCTATACGAGAGTGACACATTCCATGTCTCGTGCTCAGTCTTGATATCTTGGACAAAGGGACAATGGCATATATCGGTGATGATCATAAAGGTATAGTCGAATCATCGACAATCTTGTCACTTGGGTAGCAATGATGTGTTGCTAGACACCGCTCATTGCTTATGATCATAAATGTGATTTATGATCATTGCCAACGTGATAAGAGCCTATTGGGTCGCACACATAGAGTAATTTGGATCATTAGAGTGTGTGGGCTAATTATTTGGGTTATGGTTTCACTTTAATTTTGTATTAATAATGGGCCCAAGAGTTGAGCCATTATTAAGCCCGAAATTAAATCCTAATTGGATTAGGGCTTTGAAACCCATTAGGCCTGGGAGTTGAGTCTCACTATAAATACAACTTCTAAGTGAGAAATTCGCAGGTCTCCTTGCCCTAGCCTACAAAAAGGACATCCGCACTCTTCTCTTGCAATTCCTTGGAGGACGCAAGCTAGCACTGCGAGCGCAAGAGAAACGCATCTACCGGGACATGGCGGAAGCGTGGTGATCCCGAGAGGCTCGTGTGGATACCATAGAGAGCCTGAACACGTCAACTGTTCAGGTTTTGTGATTCGACTCTACAGTTGAGTGAGAGATCTCAATCAAAAATTAGGTATGAAAATTTTCGAACAACCGGTTTACCCCGTTTCACTTGGATCCTGGAGGGTTTCGGTTAAATTCCGCTGCGCTGTTTGGCTCCCGAAACCCAACACTTAGGACCTCTCCTCATCTTGGTCCTTGAACTATAAGGCATAGCCTTGCCCTTTAGCAAGCTTGGCTTGCCAGGCTTGTTAGTGTTGTGCCTAAAAAGCCAATCATGAGAGGATTGTATTTTTGCACATTGAGTCATGATATTTTATTGCGGCATTAATCCAACAATTATGTTTGTTGTTTTGTTTCTGCATAACTTAACAAACATAATCGTAACCCTAAAATAATGATATTCTTAAACGTCCCTAGTCTAGTATTATTGTGGAGCAGGTTGCAATAGTACATAATGACTAGCATATGTGGAGACTAATATGAGATATGTAGTCTACATATGGGTACAAGTTGGAGAACTTGTGTACTGGACCGACCCACCATGAGAACACTACATGGATCGTTATATAAGTGTCATAAGTGATTCTCATAGTGATCATGGTATATGTAGTCCTTCGACCTAAGATCATCAAGGTTCCCTACATGTGAGTCACATACTTTGATACTTTCCTTTGTTGCTCGTAACTGAGTGAACTTGAAGGAGGTCATTGGGTATGTCACATATCATGTGGAGGGATTTGTATGATCGAGATGAGATTTGTCCCTCCTATGTAACGGGAGTGATATCTTCGGGCCCCTTGATAGAGTGAGACTTAGAAAAATGCACGGCCATGCTCGGATGAGTTGATATACAATATCAATGTCATCAATTTAAGTTGGTCTACTCGGCAATCAAGAAACCAAAGATTGGGCTATATGAGAATGACACATTCCATGTCTCGTGCTTAGTCTTGATATCTTGGACAAAGGGACAATGGCATATATCAATGATAATCATAAAGGTTTAGTCGAATCATCGACAATCTTGTCACTTGGGTAGCAATGATGTGTTGCTAGACACCGCTCATTGCTTATGATCATAAATGTGATTTATGATCATTGCCAACATAGCAAGAGCCTATTGGGTCGCACACATAGAGCTATTTGGATCATTAGAGTGCATGGGCTAATTATTTAGGTTATGGTTTCACTTTACTTTCGTATGAATAATGGGCCAAATAGTTGAGCCATTATTAAGCCCGAAATTAAATCTTAATTGGATTAGGGCTTTGAAACCCATTAGGCCTGGAAGTTGAGTCTCACTATAAATACAACTTTTAAGTGAGAAATTCGCACGTCTCCTTGCCTTAGCCTCCAAAAAGGACAGCCGCACTCTTCTCTTGCAATTCCTTGGAGGACACAAGCTAGCACTGCGAGCGCAACAGAAACGCATCTGCCGAGACGCGGTGGAAGCGTGGTGATCCCGAGAGGCTCGTGTGGATACCATAGAGAGCTTGAACATGTCAACTATTCAAGTTTTGTGATTCGAGTCTACAGTTGAGTGAGAGATCTCAATCAAAAATTAGGTATGAAAATTTTCAAACACCCGGTTTACCCCGTTTCACTTGGATCCTTGAGGGTTTCGGTTAAATTCCGCTGTGCTATTTGGCTCCCGAAACCCAACAAGCCTAACTAGTGATAAGCCACTAGTTGAACTTCTCCCTTTTATGCTGTGTAGGGGTACTATGGTAGGATTATTGTAAACTAGGCCATAAAGACATTGTACACTAGGTGTACTAAGCTTTCACCTTGCAACCTCGTGGCTAACAGCACTCCTAGGTTGCCAAGTTCTAAACCTCTCACCCAAGCTAACGATACTTAGTTGTGATCTTTTAAAATTATTTTCCTTGCTTATGGTAAAAGCAACTATAAAACTCAACGAAACTCCTAGGTTTCAAAGGAATTTTTGAAGACACGAAGTAGCCCCAGAATGCTTAGAGCCCAAGGTACCCTAAGAACCCTCTTAGGTCTTCCCCTGACCTCTCTAGCAAAATTGGAAAATTGCAGCCATTATGCTTGCGTTGCCATAGTTGGTAATAGTGACGCATTGTGGGTACTGGCAATGACTGGTGACACATCGCCAATACTTGCGACAACCCAAAAAATTTTCAATTTCGTTGCTATAAACTTTGGAAACTTTCCAAACATATCAAACATGCATAGATAGCCTCCAAACTTCACATACATATAAAACATGTTGCATAGATCACAACCAACTATCACAAGCCGACCTATGAAGTATTATAAGTTCATTCCAATCATCACAAACCTCATAGTCCACCATGATTCAACCTTGCCCACTAACTAATTCTATTGCTAGAACTACTTGAATTCATCAAGCAAACTCATTCTAATAGCGTCAATTAAACTTGAAAACACAACTCCCTTATGTTAACTTCACTTTACAAGCAAGAAACAAGCAACTCTTCCTTAAGAACTCAAGAACTACAAAGCTCCACCTAGCTCCAAGTAACCAAAGGCATAAATTACATAAATTTTACCTTCTAACTAAAACCTAAGTTTCCAAACATCTAATAAATAAGAATTCACCAAGTGCTCAAGTATTACCTCGCATAAAAAAATAGGGGATAGTGGAAAACTCGGTTCCAAGCTTGAAAAATTTGAAATCGGGCTTCAAACAAGCGTTCCATAGCTTGTATATCCTTAGTGGCTTCAATTTCTATAAAAAACTCTTGGTTTTGAGCTTGGAATCACAAAAATTTGGTAGAGAGAAGGGTGTGCTCGGGTTTGAAGGTGAAAATGGCAGCCTTCCCCTCATTTACCATTTTTATATGCCATTAACCATGAAGCCATTCAAGAATTTAAAAACTTACAAATAAATCCCTTCCTTTAGGTAACCTTAGTCAAACTTGGTCAAATCTTGTTTATTTGAACTAAGTTTGGGTTAAAGTTAAAAGTTAGGTTATAAAAACTCATTTTCAACACTCAGGACCTAGCTCGACTATTTAGGTAGCAAAAATTACAATTATGCTCCCAAACCTTGTCCAGTGCCTTAATCCCCTCGGAATGTAGTGAACTTCGATAAACATACTCATTCTTACTTTGTGAACTTGAAGTAAGGTTTCAAACTTGATTTAAAGCACTTTACCTTCCTCAAATAAGCCTTCAACTAGGAGAGCCATAATAGCCATGGTGCAGTTTTTAACCTATCCTAGGGCCTTAGGGAGTGCCTCAATCATGTCTAGCCACCACATAGCAAAAGGCCAGGGGTTGGCGGCAAGGAAGGCGCTAGAGGAAAATAGCCTTTGCATTTATGAGTTAATATGGCAGGTGTAGCATCGTGGAACAAACTTCCTGGTGTCCCCTTAGATTGTGGACCAAAAGTAACCTTGTTGTAGGGCCTTACGGGCCAAGGAGTTTGTGCCAACATGTACTCCGTAATCTTCGTGGTGGATTTCTTGAAGAACGTCTTGCCATTCCTGGGACATTAGGCATCACTATAGGGGAAAAGAGAACCCCCTCAATACAGTTCTCCTTCGATGATGACAAACCTTCTAGACGAAATCCTAGTTTTTTTTTCCTCATGTGTCCCATTTAAGGTCTTGATTTCAAGGAAAAGTTTATCTATTTTCTCCAATCATCTTTGAGGGCTGTATATTCTAGCTGGTGACTTGAGGGTTATGCAAGTTCCCTCATCAATGTCTCTTCTCGACCTTTTGAAAGGGCATTGACCCTTGTATTTTGGGCCTTCGAGATCTTTCAAACCTGAATGAGGTTAAACATCTTTATCAAAATTCTTGCCATGCTCAAGTATTTACAAATAGTAGGGTCATTAGCCCTTAGCATTCTGGTGGTTTGGTTTACTGTTAGCTGTAAGTTGTTGTATATTTGTAGGCATTGAACCCCTACCTGACCAGCCA
The DNA here is from genome assembly GCA_005392925.1 of Aquilaria sinensis. Lineage (NCBI taxonomy): Eukaryota > Viridiplantae > Streptophyta > Magnoliopsida > Malvales > Thymelaeaceae > Aquilaria > Aquilaria sinensis. Next base: position 9,097 of record SMDT01001352.1, on the reverse strand, counting down.
TCCACAACCCACTAAGAAGCCTTCATATCCAAGAACGTTATTTTTGATAGGGAATTGAAATTTAATTCTGAGAGCTGCTTCCAAGCCCATTGACCCTTTAAGCACAATCCCTGCTCATCGATTTTCTAGCTTTGTTCACATTTTTCTTCTTTAGTTTTTCCTGCTAACATTATTTTGGCAAAAAAATCCGTTAAGGCCTGTTCTTTTATGGAACTTTTGGGCTCATATTGTTTATTGTATTCACCTTAATTCAATGTACCATTCACCAAGCCTTCTTGATTTGTCTTACTTTTGTAGTACGTCTTGTATGGGTAACTCTATTTAGACAATAATATTATGTGTTTGAAAGTATGGCCATAACTTTCGAGAAGCCAGTACATTGGCTAGGACTTCTTTTTGTAGAATGGGATATAGAGATTCAGCACTTTGGAAGGTCCGACTGATATAGTATATCAGCCATTTCTGAATTCGTGCTCTCTTAAAAGTATGGCACTAGTAGATCCTTCTGTCACAGCTAGGTAAAGAATGAGCGATTTGTCGGTCTTTGGTTTTTTAGTGGTGGGAAGTGTTGGATGTAGTCTTTAATGTGTTTAAAAGCTTCATGACATTTGTTGACTCATTAAAAAATGTGACATCAAATGCCCAAGGTCTGCCAATCTTCCTGCTAGCATTTTGTTACCCACTCCGGGGTAGTCCAGTTATGGTGCCAAAATTGTGCATTTAAACTCCTAGGATTGGTGTGTCCTGTAGGTCATCAGAACAACACCCCTTGTGTGCATACTCAAGTGACCCTCTTGAGCACTATGAAAATACATGCATATTGGTCTAACCATAACACACATATTTAAATTTATGCACACTATGGCAGCTAAGAGGGAAAATTTTAGCACAAGTCATAGTTTTGGCTTCCACACATTAGGCAATCTTGTTAAGTTTTAGTGACTAGCTACTGCACCTATAACTTCCACTAATAAACTATATCATTCTAGCCACCTACTCCCCTATTTTCTTTGCTCCATTACCAAGTAGAGACTTAGAGCAAACCAAGAAATTTTTTTTTACATCAATAGCCCACCTATGGACCAAGTTATGGATTTTTTAAGTTGGTTACAAAATTCTAACCAAATAAACACTAACTTGCCCAACTTTGCAACTCATATCTTTGGCTACAGGGCTTCAAATTCAAAAATTCCAAATTTTAGTTCAACCTCTAGATGTTCTATAGGTGTGGTCAAACTTTTATACCCAAATTCCTTCTAAAAGTGGAGATATAGAAGTTTATGTGTAAAGTCAAAATTCTGGTCACTTTATGACCATTTTGCCCATACAAAATTTCATATGTGTGCAAACACTTCATTCACAAGGGGAAAATCCTCTGACGCTATTCCATATATGTCCATTACATATAGGAATTTAACAACCATATGTGGCCAATTTACACTTAGGCAGCTTTGCACCACATCACTTACATAGCCAAAACATTACTCAAATGCTCACATACTTGTCTCATTTTATATACACTACATGTACATGCATACATGCACTATAGAATGGTCTTAACTCGGGTAAATACACACCCTAGGTTACAGGAGTGCCTGAGATACAACGGACTCCAGAAATAGGATGCTGGACAGCTGCTGCATACCACAATAAGTACCACCATTAAAAATAGTAAATGTGCTCCTAAAATCACCAAAAATTTGAGATAATAACTAGACGTATGTAATTTCATGTACCTGAAATTTCAAATAAAAACTCAAACCACAAAGATCAGTTTGAAGGTGATCTTTCTGCTGGACTTGAAATGATAGAATTGAGGGGAGTAAGTTTCATTGAGAAACTTAGTAAGGGTAACACTTGGATTCAATAGGCAATGTGACCCTCATTAAAACCTACATCCAAAGACACTAAAACACAAAGACCACAATGCATATATACAAGATATAGCAACCAAATGCAGCAGCCATTCACAACCAACAAACACATGAAATGCAGCAACAACAACAACCATATGTTAGTCCATAAAACATGCAATAAACATAAATAAATCACTATGACAGCCCTCCTCAAGCCAATGCTTGGTCTTAGGAGGATTTTGAAAGTAGTTAGTACAAACTTTGGGCTCTAGAAACCCACATTTCACTACCATCTTTATGTACTTCACACTAGGTCACAAAACCTTCAATAAGTGCACTCCCTTCACTAGGCATGGTTCATCGAGCTCATGGCTCTCTTCCAAGCTTAGCCCTAACTCCATGGTTGCTTAAAAAATATAGAAAATAATCCATGAGAGTAAGAGAACCCTTACCTTGATGGGTATGCTGAAATTGGTGCTTGATCCTAGGTGCATTCAAGTCTTAGCACCACATAGCTTCCAATTGCCCTTTCTTGCTTTCTTTTGCCTTCAATTTCAATCTTGGAGGGATGGTGGCTATGGAGGAAGTGTAGCTGTGTTCTTGGGTTAGAGGAGGATGAAAATGATAGAGGGATAAGTGATTTGGCCACTTAAATGGGCTTAAACGAGCTTAAGGGCACAAAACACACTTAACAAGCTTAACCTTGCTTTATGTTATTTTCCTTCTCACTAATTCTAGTTTGTTTGTCTTAAACTCATTGATACACATGTGCCCAAAATTTTTGACCATTTATCAAGCCATGGTTGCCTCCCTCATGGTGGGATAACTGTTGGGTTTCGGGAGCCAAACAGCGCAGCGAAATTTAACCGAAACCCTCCAGGATCCAAGTGAAATGGGGTAAACCGGGTGTTCGAAAATTTTCATACCTAATTTTCGGTTGAGATCTCTCACTCAACTGTAGAGTCGAATCAAAAAACTTGAACAGCTGACGTGTTCAAGCTCTCTATGGTATCCACACGAGCCTCTTGGGATCACCACACTTCCACCACGTCCCGGCAGATGCGTTTCTCTTGCACTCGCAGTGCTAGCTTGCGTCCTCCAAGGAATTGCATGAAAAGAGTGCGACTGTCCTTTTGGGAGGCTAGGGCAAGGAGACCTGCGAATTTCTCACTTAAAAGTTGTATTTATAGTGAGACTCAACTTCCAGGCCTAATGGGTTTCAAAGCCCTAATCCAATTAGGATTTAATTTCGGGCTTAATAATGGCTCAACTCTTGGGCCCATTATTAATACGAAATTAAAGTGAAACCATAACCCAAATAATTAGCCCATGCACTCTAATGATCCAAATTGCTCTATGTGTGCGACCCAATAGGCTCTTATCACGTTGGCAATGATCATAAATCACATTTATGATCATAAGCAATGAGCGGTGTCTAGCAACACATCATTGCTACCCAAGTGACAAGATTGTCGATGATTCGACTAAACCTTTATGATCATCACCGATATATAATGCATTGTCCCTTTGTCCAAGATATCAAGACTAAGCACGAGACATGGAATGTGTCACTCTCGTATAGCCCAATCTTTGGTTTCTTGATTACCGAGTAGACTAACTTAAACTGATGACATTGATATCGCATATCAACTCATCTGAGCATGGCCATGCATTTTTCTAAGTCTCACTCTATCAAGGGGCCCGAAGATATCGCTCCCGTTACATAGGAGGGACAAATCCCATCTTGATCATACAAATCCCTCTGCATGATATGTGACATACCCAATGACCTCCTTCAAGTTCACTCAGTTACGAGCAACAAAGGAAAGTATCAAAGTATGTGACTCACATGTAGGGAACCTTGATGATCTTAGGTCGAAGGACTACATATACCCTGATCACTATGGGAATCACTTGTGACACTCATATAACGATCCATGTAGTGTTCTCATGGTGGGTCAGTCCAGTACACAAGTTCTCCAACTTGTACCCATATGTAGACTACATATCTCATATTAGTCTCCACATATGCTAGTCGTTATGTATTATTGCAACCCGCTCCACAATAATACTAGACCAGGGACTTTTAAGAATATCATTATTCTAGGGTTACAATTATGTTTGTTAAGTTACGCAGGAACAAAACAACAAACATAATTGCTGGATTAATGCCTTAATAAAATATCATGACTCAATGTGCAAAAATACAATCATCTCATGATTGGCTTTTGGGCATAACACTAACAATAACCCCACAATTCCACCCTAGACTTAAGTCAAAAGCTTGAACACCTTAAGGTTTACACTAAGACATTTAGGTCCTTAATGCCTTTAGTGTTTCCTTTGTCCAAACTTCTCTTCCATGAGCAATTTTGTCCTCCAATAGCACTTTCATACCATTCATATCCTTCCCATAACTCTCCAAGTCTCATTCTTGAGAGTTTTGCAACTGAGTACCCGAATTTCCAAAACCTTACAGAAAAGTCCATAGGTTGCTTGACAAAAAAGCAATCCTTAAGGCTTTTCTTGGGGGCCAAGTTACCAACTTAGAACACTTTTAAGGAGGTGTTGATCATTCCTTGTACCCCCCACACTTCAATCACTATGGTGAGAATTACACAATATAATGGTTTTTAGCCATTACGACACACTTGTAATTCTCCCTTTTTTGTGTGGTGGTAACATTTTTGGACATCCTTTTTATTTTAAGGGTCAAACGTCATAATAGCTTTCATTTTGTCAGGGTTCACATTAATTCCTCTTTCAAAGACCATGCAACGAAGGGATTTTCCACCATCGACCCCAAAAAGTGCATTTTCTAGGGTTGAGCCTGATGTTAAATTGGTGCATTCTCTGGAAGGTTTCTTGTAGTTCATCGAAATGATGTTCAAGTGCCCTGCTTTTGATGATCATGTCATTCATGTAAACATCCTTGTTTCTCCCCAATTTCTCTACAAAGATTAGGTTCATAAGTCTCTGATAGGTTGCTCCTGTGTTCTTTAAACCAAAGGGCATTCGTTGGTAACAGTAAACCACTTCTCCAGTGGTGGAAACCATCTTTTCCTTGTCTTAAGGGTCCATATGAATTTGGTGGTAGCCACTGAAGGCATCCATAAAGGACAGGATTTTGTATTCTGAGATGGCGTCGACCAACTATGGTTTAAAGGGTAGTGGGCTAGGACTTTCGGGCAGACATCATTCAAATTTGTGTAATCGACACATAAACACCATTCACCGTTTTCCTTTTTCACCAAAACACTAGTGGCGAGCTAGTTTGGGTATCATACCTCTTAAATGATGCCTACCTTTAGCAATCTTTCAACTTTTTTTTTGACAAAATCTCTTCTTTTAGGCACCATGCTGCAGTTTTTCTGTTGTACCGGTTGAGTAGAGGGGTTTACTTGCAACTTGTAAGTGATAATTTCTAAATCTATTCATGGCATCTCACTAGAAGACCATGTGAACACAGCTATATTGGCCTTTAAAAACTAGATGAATGATTGTCTTACTTCAGGGGGAAGGTCCTTATCAACCTTTAATGTCTTTCTAGGGCCTATTTCTACCCTTTTAGCATCCTTAGATAGAGTCACGCTGGACTGGTTCTCTTTTTTAGCCCCCATAAGTTGGCCACGTAACTTTGCTGCATCGAGGCTTGGTCTATAAAAAAGGTGGCATCCTTAATATAGGTCATAAAAAGCACCATTTGCCACTGAACATGAGATAGGATATGTATTTGTACCAAGGCTAGTCTTCTAAAGATGGCATTGTATGGCGATGGAAGATATAAGACCAGGAACTCCAATGTGTGGAAGTCACTAATGACCCTCCCTTCCTTATCTGCCCCTATTAGCATGAGAGGCAGCTCGATAGTTCCAAGCATAGGGACCTTCTCTCTTCTCACTCCAAAAGTAAGCCCCAATGTGGGGGACAAGGAGGATCTTCTAAGCTTGATTTTTTTCTAATAAGTTAATAAAAATAACATTACCATTGGCCCCTATATCCAAATATACCCTTTCCACATCAAAGTTATTGATCCTAGCTCTAAATATAGTAGCTCTACGTAAGGAGTAGCCGGGACTAATTGTGCCTGGCCAAGGCCTTGCCTAGGTCTGTTACTTCTAGTTGAGTAACTTCTTGCTCCTTCCATTTTTTCATCGTAGATGAGTCTTCCTTCGTAATCATCTGAACGACCCTAATGGGTGGGCCTGTATTCTAGTGATCCCTCAAGAGGGATCATTGCCTTTCTAGCCTTTGCGTTCTGTTATGGTCTTCTTCATCATCCCTTTTATGGGGCCTTTCATCTTGCCTCCAGACAAGAGGAGGGCTACTTGAACAAGTATTCCTTTAGTTTTCACACTTGGATCATCTCTTCGATGAGTCTCTTCAGCTACTAGCATTCCTTAGTGTCATGCCTTTTGTCCTTGTGGTATTTAAAATATTTCCTCATGTCCTTCTTGTTTGAGGGCTGTATTGGCAGGGGCCATCTGGGAACTTGATTTTTCCTCTCTTAGGCATAGAGGATATTTGACCTTGTCTCTTTTAGAGACAGGAGTATTGGATCTATCTGCGAGTGCTAGTGTTATCCACCCTTATTCTTCTTCTTGGGTCCATTTTCTCTGGTCCTAGTTGTTCCTTTGGTACTAATGGTTGATTAAGCTCTTCTGCATGCATATACCTAGGAGCCTAGTTAAGGAATTCTTCTATGTCTCTTACAAGGTTTTCATGAAGGTCACAAGCTAGCCTTGAGTCTTGCACAAATCCTTCAGTGACAGTGGCCAGAAGTAACTCCAAGGATAGTCCTTACACCTATACTGCCACTACATAGAATCTTCGAACAAAGTCCCTTAAAGACTCGTCACGACCCTGCCAAATTTTAGGAGATGAGCCACCGTCTTAGGGGTTGGTCAGCTCCCTAAAAAGTGGTGCAAGAACACTTGGGATGAATCCTTAAAAGAGGAGCAATGATGCCTCAATTAGTTCTAAACTAGGAGGTAGCGACTCCTATCAACATTGAGCTAAAGGCTTTGTAGATAACCAAGTCTAAGGCCCTCTCCAACCTCATAAATGTAACGTATCCTTGCAAGTGATTAATTGGGTTGATAAGGCCATTATGCAAGTCAATTTTAGGCATGCAAAACCCCTCAAGCACAAGTGCATTAATTATTTCATCCATCAAAGGTTGGAGCCACATGTATTCAACATCGATGCCGAGACCATGCCCTTCCTTCAGAGGCTTGGGGATTCACATGTGTTGTTCCATATAGTCAAGCCTTTGAAAAATTACACTAATATCACTACTAACGGGGCCATTGGACAATGCCAAGGATACCAGCAACTTCTTCTAGAGCCCTCAGCGGGGCTTCCTGAATTTCTAACTGTAATGTCATTTTCAATTGTTTAGATATGGCATGCTGTAGGGCTTGAAACTGATCATCATCTAGGGTGTCAAGCCTTTCCCTTTATGAGAGTGTCTCTGGGTACCGAGGGTCATTTGGATCAACTACTTGATTGGCCTCTTCACATACAGTGCTTGTGGTCCCAATAGGATGATGGCTCTCGTGCTCATTGTAGGGTTTTGGGAGCCAAACAAGTGCAACGGAATATAACCGAAGCCCTCCAAGATCCAAGTGAAGTGGGGTAAACTGGGTGTTCAAAAATTTTCATACCTCATTCGGTTGAAGTCTTTCACCCAACTGTTGAGCCAAATAAAAAAAACTTGAACAGTTGACGTGTTCAAACTCTCTATGGTATCCACACGAGCCTCTATGGATCACCATGCCTCCACCACATCCTAGTAGATGCATTTCTTCTGTGTTCGCAGTGCTAACTTGCATCCTCCAAAGAATGACAACAGAAGAGTACGGCTAGAAGTTTTGGGAGGCTAGGGCAAAAGGCTATGAATTTCTCACTGTTAACACCCAATTTTGTCCGGGCACTGACTTTTTGTTTAAATTTTAGGTTAGGAAAATTAGTTTAGGAGCATTTCGATTTTTATAGGGGCATTTTAGTCTTTTAGGTAATTTTTGGTTTTTTTGATCATCTAGGGTAAAAATAGGAGTTAATTTAGTTTAGGTACTAATTTGGAGTCCTAAGAGTGTTGTAGGGTCAATTTGGAAAAAAAGAAAAAAGTTTGGGAGAAAATGGGAGATTTTTAGAAAGTTTGAGCAAAATTCAAAGTTCTAGGGCCAATCTGGCAATTCCTGAAAGTTTAGGGTCAAATGGACAGATTTAGAGTTCTACTGGACTTAAACTGTAATTTCATGTAATTCTCTCCTAATTGGACTAAACTTCCTCAAATTTGATTTTAATCAGGTTTAAACTGTAGAGATGTTGTCAATCACGTTTTAAGGGACCCTCCATTATAAATATAGGCTCAGATTTCGAGAAGAAGGGACAGAAAACGAAACCCTAAGCTTGGTTCGAAAAAAAGAGCAAACAGCAGCCCAAGCCCCTGATTCTTCGCTACTTCTCTCCCAGAAACCCTAGCTTTTTCCCACAGCGCCGTCACCCCTGGTCTCCCTCCATTGCCCGACGCGAACTCCCTCTCTCTCGGTGCGCGATCTCCGACCGCTGCCATCCTCCCGGCTCTCTCCTGTCTCACCGTCCGCCGTCGCTGTCGCCCTCATCATCGCCGGTGAAGCCCTCGTCGTCGCCGCCAGTGCTCCTTTACGCGCCGCACCACCGTCCCCGACCGTCCAATCCTCGTCCGTCGTCGCCGCCAGTGCTCCGTTACGCTCTCCCTCTCCACCGACGCGTCAAACCTCCACCGCCAGCCGTTCGCGTCACTCGAGCGCCACCAGCATCGCCCGCCGTCTCCGTTCGCCGCTGAAGAGAACGAGGCGAGACCCGCGATTCGGATCGCGACCCGCCAGACCCGCGATCCGACCCGGACTGACCCATCCTTCATCAACTTTTGGTATAACTCCGTTTTAGCCCTTCTAATTTTCTGTTTCATTCCTACAAGTCACTGACTTCCTCTTTTTTGCAGATAGGCCATTGACAGCAAGTTTAGTTTTAGTTTTTTGTTTTTTTATTTTTTTTTTATTTTTATTTTTTATTTTTATTTGTTTCTTTCTCATTTTTCTGTTTTGGTCATTCATTAAATGCATCCATCAAATCTTCGTAAGAATATAACTGAGTGTGTTTTGTTTTTCTTAAATTAATTTTTGAGTTATATATTTTTTTTCTCTCTTGTTATTTTTAAGTAGTTCTTTAATTGCTTAGATTTTTATTTATTTTTC
>SMDT01001351.1:0-96487 GCA_005392925.1 Aquilaria sinensis | reverse complement strand
TAGTTAGGCTGGCAAGCTTTGCTTGCTAGAGGACAGTCCAACGCCTTGTAGTTCAAGGACAAGGATGAGGAAAGGTCTCAAGGGACCTAGTTTTATATGCATATATTTCAGACCCTCGGGCTGTATGAGCTCACAGCAAGTTACATATGTTACCATATGTGGTGTCCTTAGTAATTTTCTTGTAGGTACACTGAAGACCCTTACTAAGAATGTTATGTTCTCACTCCCTAGTTATGTTGTGTAGAGACTGAAGTTGTTGGGCTGGGTAATCATTGAGGATTATCACGGTATTGCTCTTTTGCATGTACAGGTACAGCACTTGAGAATCTTTATGAATCTAGTCTACATGGGTACTTGTTGGTTAAGTAACAGTACTAACTTAAGTCTTCCTTTGGCTGTAGAGCCTATTAGCACTTGGACAAAGCTTTTGACACTCGCCACTGGGACGTGTATCCAAGGTGGGAGTTAGTTCAAGAAGATCTCAGTAGAGGCTTGTATTTATACAGTACTCTTAGTTGCCTCCATAGTCTATGTTATGAAGAGTCCTAGACTCTAGGGTTGCTATTGGGTGAGGGCATTAGTCTGCTTTGTGTATGAATGTTCTCATGAGTTATTATGTGTAGTAAACTCACACAAATGTTGATCTTGTATGCTTTGGCTATTTGTACTTAGTTTTTATGAAATTACTTGGCCAAGTTAATGCTTTATGTTTTTAATTATCCAAGTCAAAGCATGAAGAGCATGCATCTTGCATATTCTAGGTTAATCAACTAGTATCATAGGATTTAATCTGCGCACATATACAACTAGCCAATTTCAACCACCGTGAGACCAGTTCTCACAGGCTTCCTGGGCAGGGGCCAAGGACGGCCGTGTCAATACATCATGCGATTTTATACTAAATCCCGATTTAGAGTTTCACCAGTAGCTCTGATACCACTGTAGGGTTTCGGCAGCCAAGCAAGTGTAATGGAATATAACCAAAACCCTTCAGGATCCAAGTAAAATGGGGTAAATCGGGTGCTAAAAATTTTATACCTAGTTCAGTTGAGATCTTTCACCCAACTGTTGAGTCGAATCACAAAACTTAAATAGTTAACATGTTCAAGCTCTCTATGGTATCTATTCGAGCCTGTTAGGATCACCACACCTCCAACACGTCCCGGTAGATGCATTCCTCTTGGGCTTGCAATGCTAGCTTGCGTCCTCTAAGGAATGGCAAGAGAAGAGTGCGGTTGAAACTCTCAGAACTCTTCTGATTTCATTCTTAAGGAGGCTATGGCAAGAGTTACGAATTTCTCACTATATGATATATTTATAGTGAGACTTAACTCCCAAGCCTAATGGGTTTTAAAGCCCTAATCTAATTAGGTTTTAATTTCAGGCCTAATAATAGCTCAACCTTTGGGCCAATCATTAATACGAAATAATAGCACCATGAAACCAAGACCAAACAATTTGGTCCATGTACTCAAATAATCCTATTGGCTCTATGTGTATGACCCAATAGCCTCCTATCACATTGGCAATGATCATAAATTACATTTATGATCATAAACAATAAGTGGTGTCTAGCAGCACATCATTACTACCCAGGTGACAAGATTATTGGTGATTTGACTAAACTCTTATGATCATTATCAGTATATGCCATTGTCCTTTTGTCCAAGATATCAAGGCCAAGCACAAGACATAGAATGTGTCACACTTATATAGCCCGATCTATGGTTTCTTGATTACCGAGTAGACTAACTTAAACTGATGACATTGATATCGTATATCAACTCATCTGAGCATGGCCATGCATTTTCTTAGTCTTACTCTATTAAGAGGCCCGAAGATATCACTCCCGTTACATAGGAGGGACAAATCCCAGCTTGATCAAGCAAAACCCTCTGCATGATATGTGACATACCTAATGACCTCCTTCAAGTTCACTCAATTACAAGTAACAAACAGAAGCATCAAAGTATGTGACTCACATGTAGGGAACCTTGATGACCTTAGGTCAATGGACTACGTATACATGATTGCTATGAAAATCACTTATGACACTCATATAACAATCCATGTAGCATTCTCATGGTGGGTCTGTCCAGTACACAAGTTCTCCAACTTATACCCATATTTATAGTCGAATGGCTGCGGCCTTCGGGATTCTCTGATCAGCTATCCTAAAACTACCCTCGGTGGGAGCTTAACCTCGACCTTACGGCACTCTCAACACCACCCTCAGAAAGGAACATGACTAACTTTGGGAATAGGTGTCTTTCACCACCCTTGGATTTATAAACCTACCGACCCTGAAAAAGTAGATCAACCATCCATGACAGAGGAAAAAGTCTCCCAAATGTGACCGACTCTACTGAAGGGCCTCCCCCGATAGGCCTCGGAGGAAAATCTCTGCCCAAAGGGGTCTCACACTCCAAAGGGGTCTCACGGAGATACGACAAAAATGGTTAAGGAGCCTCTGACAAAGAGACCTCGCACACGCCCCTGCCCTCTGGCCAAAACGGCTTATGGCCAGCTGGAGGTACCTATCTCCGAAAGTACGGACCAGATCTGACTGAACACATGTCATGATCTAAGCAAGCTGTGTCAAACGACCTCATCCCTCCACCCTCCTATAAATACCTAGGAGGGACCTGGAAATACTTTACTCATCTCATGATTGGCTGATGTGTTGGGTTTCGGGAGCCAAACAAGTGCAGCAGAATTTAACCGAAACCCTCCAGGATCCAAGTGAAACGGGGTAAACCGGGTGTTCAAAAATTTTCATACCTAATTTTCGGTTCAAGATCTCTCACCTCAACTGTAGAGTCGAATCACAAAACCTGAACAGTTGACATGTTCAAGCTCTCTATGGTATCCACACGAGCCTCTCGGGATCACCACGCTTCCACCACATCCCAGCAGATGCGTTTCCTCTTGCACCTCGCAATGCTAGCTTGCATCCTCCAAGGAATTGCAAGAGAAGAGTGCGGCTGTCCTTTTGGGAGGCTAGGGCAAGAAGACCTGTGAATTTCTCACTAAAAGTTGTATTTATAGTGAGACTCAACTTCCAGGCCTAATGGGTTTCAAAGCCCTAATCCAATTAGGCTTTAATTTTGGGCTTAATAATGGCTCAACTCTTGGGCCCATTATTAATATGAAATTATTGTGAAACCATAACCCAAATAATTAGCCCATTGCACTCTAATGATCCAAATAGCTCTATGTGTGTGACCCAATAGGCTCTTACCACGTTGGCAATCATCATAAATCAAATTTATGATCATAAGTAAGCGGTGTCTAGCAATACATCATTACTACCCAAGTAACAAGATTGTCGGTGATTCGACTAAACCTTCATGATCATTACCGATATCTGCCTTTGTCCTTTTGTCCAAGATATCAAAACTAAACACGAGACATGTAATGTGTCACTCTCGTATAGCCCAATCCTTGGTTTCTTGATTACTGAGTAGACCAACTTAAACTGATGACATTGATATTGTATATCAACTCATCCGAGCATGGCCATGCATTTTTCTAAGTCTTACTCTATCAAGGGGCCTGAAGATATCACTCTCGTTAAATAGGAGGGACAAATCCCATCTTGATAATACAAATCCCTTCGCATGATATGTGACATACCCAATTGTTAGTGTCGTGCCCAAAAAGCCAATCATGAGATGATTGTATTTTTGCACATTGAGTCATGATATTTTATTAAGGCATTAATCCAGCAATTATGTTTGTTGTTATGTTTCTGTGTAATGTAATAAACATAATTGTAACTCTAGAATAATGATATTCTCAAACGTCCCTGGTCTAGTATTATTGTGGAGCGAGTTGCAATAACACATACGGCTAGCATATGTAGAGACTAATATGAGATATGTAGTCTACATATGGGTATAAGTTGGAGAACTTGTGTACTGGACCGACCCACCATGAGAACACTACATGGATTGTTATATGAGTGTTATAAGTGATTCTCATAGTGATCATGGTATATGTAGCCCTTTGACCTAAGATCATCAAGGTTCCCTACATGTGAGTCACATACTTTGATACTTTCCTTTATTGCTCGTAACTGAGTAAACTTGAAGGAGGTCATTGGGTGTGTCACATATCATGCAAAGGGATTTGTATGATCAAGATAGGATTTGTCCCTCCTATGTAACGGGAGTGATATCTTCAAGCCCCTTGATAGAGTAAGACTTATAAAAATGCGTGGCCATGCTTGGATGAGTTGATATACGATATCAATGTCATCAGTTTAAGTTGGTCTACTCGGTAATCAAGAAACAAAAGATTGATTACGAGAGTGACACATTCCATGTGAGCTTAGATATCTTGGACAAAGGGACAATGGCATATATCGGTGATGATCATAAAGGTTTAGTCGAATCACCGACAATCTTGTCACTTAGGTGCAATAATGTGTTGCTAGACATTGCTCATTGCTTATATCATAAATGTGATTTATGAATTGCAAATGTGGTAAGAGCCTATTATCGCACCGAGCATGGCCATGCATTTTCTAAGTGGGCCCAAGAGTTGAGCCATTATTAACCCCAAAATTAAAGCCTAATTGGATTAGGGCTTTAAAACCCAAGGCTTGGGGGTCTTACTATAAATACAACTTTTAGAAGAAAATCGCAGGTCTCCTTGCGTTAACCTCCCAAAAAGACAGCCTCACCTTCTTTTGCAATTCCTTGGAGGACGCAAGCTACATACGAGGTAAGGAAACGCATCTACTAGGATGTGGTGGAAGTGTGGTGATCCCGAGAGGCTCTTGATCATAGAGAGCTTGAACACAAACTGTTCAGGTTTTTTGATTCGACTCCAGTTGAGTGAGAGATCTCAACTGAAAATGATATGTGGACATACCCAATGACCTCCTTCAAGTTCACTCAGTTACGAGCAACAAAGGAAAGTATCAAAGTATGTGACTCACATGTAGGGAACCTTGATGATCTTAGGTCGAAGGACTACATATACCATGATCACTATGAGAATCACTTATGACACCTCATATAATGATCCATGTAGTGTTCTCATGGTGGGTCGGTCAAAGTACACAAGTTCTCCAACTTGTACCCATATGTAGACTACATATCTCATATTAGTCTCCACATATGCTAGTCGTTATGTATTATTGCAACCCGCTCCACAATAATACTAAGACCAGGGACGTTTAAGAATATCATTATTCTAGGGTTACAATTATGTTTATTACGTTACGCAGGAAACAAAACAACAAACATAATTGCTGGATTAATGCCTTAATAAAATATCATGACTAACTTCTTGATCCAAACTGCCTCTTTCACAGCATCAGAGGCGACAATGTACTCAGATTCTGTTGTAGAGTCAGCTACTGTCTCTTGCTTTGAACTCTTCCAGCTCACAGCACCACCACCAATACAAAACACATATAAAATCATCCTTATCGGATTGGAAGCTTGCATCGGTGTAACCCCTTACAACGAGCTCATCTTCACCTCCAAAGACCAAGAATGCATCCTTAGTCCTTCGTAAGTACTTAAGGATGTTCTTAACAGCTGTCCAGTGACTCTCACCGGGGTTCGATTGGTACCTACTCGTCATGCTCAAAGCATATGAGACATCGGGACGAGTACATATCATGGCATACATGATAGATCCAATTGCTGAGGCATATGGAATCTTACTCATGCGCTCTCTCTCCTCAGGTGTACTCGGACACTGAGATCTAGAAAGAGTGATACCATGTGACATGGGCAAGAATCCTTTCTTGGAATCTTGCATGCTAAACCTCTTTAGCACCTTGTCAATATATGTACTTTGACTTAGGCCAAGAAGCTTTCTAGATCTATCTCTATAGATCCTGATGCCTAACACATAGGCTGCTTCACCCAAGTCCTTCATAGAGAAACATTTCCCCAGCCAAGTCTTCACAGACTGTAGCTCAGGAATGTCATTCCCGATGAGTAGTATGTCATCTACATACAACACCAAGAAGACAATAGCGCTCCCACTAACCTTCTTGTAGACACAAGGTTCATCTTCATTTTTGATAAAACCAAACTCTTTGATTGCTTCATCAAAATGAAGATTCCAACTTCGAGAAGCTTGCTTCAGTCCATAAATGGACCTTTGCAACTTGCACACTTTATTGGCATTCTCAGGAGTGACAAAACCCTCAGGTTGTGTCATGTACACATCCTCAAGTAGCTTTCCATTTAGGAATGCAGTTTTGACATCCATTTGCCATATCTCATAATCATAGTGTGCAGCAATAGCAAACAAAATTCGGATGGATTTAAGCATAGCAACTGGTGAAAAAGTTTCATCATAGTCAATACCATGAATTTGCTTGAAACCTTTTGCAACCAATCGTCCCTTAAAGGTAATCACATTACCATCCATGTCAGTTTTCTTCTTGAAAACCCATTTGCACCCTATGGGTTTTACCCCTTCAGGTGGGTCAACCAAAGTCCATACTTGGTTTTCATACATGGATTCCATCTCGGATTTCATGGCCACTAGCCACTTCTCAGAGTCAGGCCCCGACATAGCTTGTTGGTAGGTTGTGGGCTCATCCTGATCCATGAGCATCACATCACCAGTGTGAGTCACGAGAAATCCATATCTCTCGGGCTCACGCCGAATCCTACCAGACCTACGTGGGCTCTGTGCTACAGGAACAGACTCTTGAACCACAACATCTTGTGGTGTCTGTTCAGGTTCCATTTCAGGTTCGATGTCTCCTTGTTGTTCTTGAATTTCTTCAAGTTCTACTTTCCTCCCACTAGTTCCTTTAGAGATAAACTCTTTCTCTAAAAAGACACCAGTTCGAGCAACAAACACTTTTTGCTCAGAAGGATTGTAGAAATAGTAACCCTTTGTTTCTTTGGGATACCCAACAAAAAGGCATTTTTGAGATTTGGGCCCTAGTTTGTCAGAGGATTGACGTTTCACATAAGCGTCACAGCCCCAAATCTTCATAAAAGACAAATTGGGACGCCTCCCACTCCATATCTCATATGGTGTCTTTTGAACCGATTTAGATGGAACTCGGTTTAGTGTAAAAGCGGCTGTCTCTAGAGCATGTCCCCAAAAGGAGTTTGGAAGGTCAGCTTGACTCATCATAGAGCGAACCATGTCTAACAGAGTTCGATTTCTCCTTTCAGATACACCATTCCATTGAGGTGTACCTGGTGGAGTGAGTTGTGATACTATACCACACTCCTTCAGATAGTCAAGGAATTCTCGATCCAAGTACTCTCCACCTCGATCTGATCGAAGCACTTTGATACTCTTCCCGAGTTGATTCTCTACTTCATTCTTGAATTCTTTGAACTTTTCAAAGGATTCTGACTTGTGTCTCATAAGATACACATAGCCATATCTGCTGAAGTCATCAGTGAAAGTAATGAAGTATTGGAAACCTCCTCTAGCTTGTGTAGACATAGGGCCACATACATCACTATGTATGAGTCCTAGTAAGTCATTAGCCCTTTCACTTTGCCCTGTGAATGGGGCTTTGGTCATCTTGCCCAACAAACATGACTCACATGTCTCATATGATTCAAAATCAAATGAGTCCAAGAGTCCATCCTTATGGAGCTTGGATATGCGGGTCTCATTTATATGGCCCAAGCGACAGTGCCAGAGATAGGTCGGGTTTGAATCATTTAATCTGACCTTCTTGGTATTCACATTATAGATTGGATCTTCGAGGTCTAGAACATACAACCCATTGCTAAGTTGAGCACTACCATAAAAGATTTCATTCAAATAAATAGAACAACATTTGTCCTTTATTATAAATGAAAAACCTTTCTTGTCCAAACAAGAAACAGAAATCAAATTTCTACTAATAGTAGGCACAAAGTAGCAGTTGTCTAATTCTAAAACTAATCCACTAGGTAAAGTGAGAACATAAGTCCCTACGGCTAAGGCAGCAACCCTTGCTCCATTTCCAACACGTAGGTCCACTTCACCTCGGGCCAATCTTCTACTTCTACTTAGATCCTGCACATTTGCACAAATGTGAGATCCACATCCAGTATCCAATACCCAAGATGAGGAAGTAGAAAAGTTAGCCTCTATAACAAAAATACCTGAAGTGGAAGTCTTACTTCCCTTTTCCTTAGCAAGTTCTTCAAGATAGAGCTTGCAATTGCGCTTCCAGTGTCCAGGTTGCTTACAATGGAAGCACTCCCCTTCCTTTGCCACACCACCCTTTGGTTTCAGTGCAGCTGAAGAAGAATTAGCATTGGACTTTCCATTAGCTTTATCCTTCTTCTTGTTGGCTTTTCCCTTTCCCTTGCCCTTTTGAACCATCAAAATGGGCTTAGCCTTCTTAAGGTTTTGCTCAGCAGTTCTCAACATGTTGAGCAATTCAGGGAGGGACTTGTCAAGGTCGTTCATGTTATAGTTCATGACGAACTGACTGTAGCTTTCAGGCAACGATTGCAAGACTACATCAATAGCCAACTCTTTCTGAAGAGCAAATCCCAAATTCTCAAGATTCTCAATGTACCCAATCATCTTGAGCACATGAGGACCCACGGGACTTCCCTCAGACATCTTGCACTGAAACAATGCCTTAGAGGTCTCAAACCTCTCATGCCTAGCTTGCTCTTGGAAAAGCATTTTGAGATGTTCGATCATATCGAACGCCCCCATGTTCTCATGTTGCTTCTGAAGCTCAGATTCCATGGTAATAAGCATGAGGCATGCAACATCCAAAGCATCATCAGAATGCCTCTTGTGAGCATCCCTTTCAGCTCTTGGAGCAGTGGCAGCAGGCTCATTCGGAATGGGCTGCTCTAGGACATAAGCCTTTCTCTCTTGTTTGAGGACTATCCTCAAGTTTCGGTACCATTTGAGAAAGTTGGTCCCATTCAGTTTTTCCTTCTCAAGGATCGATCGCAACGAAAGTGTCGATGTGTTTTGTGCCATGGTTATCTACAACAGTAAATATGCAGTGTAAGAGTCATGTATTTTAATTCATTTAATAAGGACTTTTATTAAACGATACTCCCACTATTTTCCTCAAAATAATAACCCTCGATATTATTTCGGAACACCTCGGCGCTAAGGTATTCTAGTGGGCCAAGATCCATATTTGACCACAACCTGAGTCAGCTTTGGCTTTTCTCTCAAGTTACAGCTATTTAGGTAGGCAACTCCTTGCCAATTGCATCTTATGCAACTCTTGGATAGTTGGGTGAACAACACTTGTCCAAGCTCATCTCATGAACTTAAGCCCAACTCTATGCCTCTAAGTCCCTAATCCTATTAGGATGACTTAGTTAAGTCGAACCCAAAGTTAGCAATTTGGATATCACTATTATCCCATCGCGCCTTACCAAGATGAACATAGGTGCTTTGCTTTGGCAAACCCACCTAATGTTGATCAAAGTCTTGACGAGTGCCAACATTTGGAAGGCATCACATTTAATGACTTAATATTTGTTTGAGGGATTTTTTCTTTTGATCTCACCAATTTGTTATCTCCGGTTGTCTTATACATGCATCACATACAAATATAAAACATGCATCTCATGCTTACAAGAAAGTAAACGTGACATGGTTATAGCCCAAACTATGCGATATTCTCAAGCCAATGAGAATATCATAAAAGCCTAAGAAAAGAAAAGAGTCTTCACAAGCTCCTTCTCTTCCTTTCTTGGTTGCCCTTTTGTTGTCACCTCCTTGGACATACCACCTTGGATGATCCTTGGGATGATCCCATAATGCACCATTACATCAATAATAGAAACCTCGAGTTACATTCGAGGGGAGTAAGGTGAGAAGAGAATGTACAATGAGAGTGATAAGAAAAGGCACGACTCGCAGGCCGTATTTACAAGTACAACCAATCAAGGGCTATAACCATGCACCATGCTTCAAACACCAATCAGCATATCATGTCAAATCTCATTCAACAAAGATGCATGCCAATTTTCGCGCGTTGATTAACCAGTTTTTATTTATGTGGCGCTTCGCATACGGCGGTCCCGCTGGCCGGTCAGCGGGCGGTGGTTCCGCTGACCGGTCAGCGGACGAGGTCAAGGGGAGCCGCCCTTGCGGGGGGCGTGGGGGGCAGCGCCCCCCTGGCGCAAAAAATTTTCTTACAATTGCTTAGCCCGAAATCTTCTATTTCGAGCAAGTAGGCACCCGAGACTCCTCCATTCGAGCCACCAAAAATACCTTACTTTCGGTGCCCGAACAGGCCGAATCCGAACCAAGCTAGGGTTTTTGCAACTATTGCAAGAATCCTAATCCATATAGGTATCTCATACCATTCAATTTCGGGTTAATCTCATTAACCAATTAGTGTCGTTTCTTCATATATGTCATATGTTCATTACGAGTTCCAGTTTCATGCATCATGAATCAATCTAATTAATCATGGCCGAAAAGCAACCGAACACATAGCATCATGCGATTCAACACTCAATCCCGATTTAGGGTTTCACCAGTAGCTCTGATACCACTGTTGGGTTTCGGGAGCCAAACAGCGCAGTGGAATTTAACCGAAACCCTCCAGGATCCAAGTGAAACGGGGTAAACCGGGTGTTCGAAAATTTTCATACCTAATTTTCGGTTGAGATCTCTCACTCAACTGTAGAGTTGAATCACAAAACCTGAACAGTTGACGTGTTCAGGCTCTCTATGGTATCCACACGAGCCTCTCGGGATCACCACGCTTCCACCACGTCCCGGCAGATGCGTTTCTCTTGCGCTCGCAGTGCTAGCTTGCGTCCTCCAAGGAATTGCAAGAGAAGAGTGTGGCTGTCCTTTTTGGAGGCTAGGGCAAGGAGACCTGCGAATTTCTCACTTAAAAGTTGTATTTATAGTGAGACTCAACTTCCAGGCCTAATGGGTTTCAAAGCCCTAATCCAATTAGGATTTAATTTCGGGCTTAATAATGGCTCAACTCTTGGGCCCATTATTAATACGAAATTAAAGTGAAACCATAACCCAAATAATTAGCCCATGCACTCTAATGATCCAAATAGCTCTATGTGTGCGACCCAATAGGCTCTTGCCACGTTGGCAATGATCATAAATCACATTTATGATCATAAGCAATGAGCGGTGTCTAGCAACACATCATTGCTACCCAAGTGACAAGATTGTCGGTGAATCGACTAAACCTTTATGATCATCACCGATATATGCCATTGTCCCTTTGTCCAAGATATCAAGACTAAGCACGAGACATGGAATGTGTCACTCTCGTATAGCCCAATCTTTGGTTTCTTGATTACCGAGTAGACCAACTTAAACTGATGACATTGATATCGTATATCAACTCATCCGAGCATGGCCATGCATTTTCTAAGTCTCACTCTATCAAGGGGCCCGAAGATATCACTCCCGTTACATAGGAGGGACAAATCCCATCTTGATCATACAAATCCCTCCGCATGATATGTGACATACCCAATGACCTCCTTCAAGTTCACTCAGTTACGAGCAACAAAGGAAAGTATCAAAGTATGTGACTCACATGTAGGGAACCTTGATGATCTTAGGTCGAAGGACTACATATACCATGATCACTATGAGAATCACTTATGACACTCATATAACGATCCATGTAGTGTTCTCATGGTGGGTCGGTCCAGTACACAAGTTCTCCGGTCACAACACTAACAATCTCCCACTTGCACTAAAAGCCAATCATCCATGTATCTAATACCGATGGACCTAGAATGGCTATCATGCTTCTATTGCATAAGGGGCTTTGTTAGTGGATCAGCAATGTTGCTGTCTGTCGAAGTCCTGCATATCCTTACATCACCCCTCTCGATGATCTCCCTAATGAGATGATAGCGTCGGAGTATGTGTTTGGATCGCTGGTGAGATCGAGGTTCCTTAGCCTGTGCGATTGCTCCATTATTGTCACAATAGAGCTCTATCGAGTTGGCAATGCTTGGAACCACTCCAAGTTCAGTGATGAACTTCTTGATCCAAACTACCTCATTCGCAGCATCAGAGGCGGCAATGTACTCAGATTCTGTTGTAGAGTCAGCTACTGTCTCTTGCTTTGAACTCTTCCAGCTCACAGCACCACCACCAATACAAAACACATAACCAGATTGCGATCTAAAATCATCCTTATCGGATTGGAAGCTTGCATCGGTGTAACCCCTTACAACGAGCTCATCTTCACCTCCAAAGACCAAGAATGCATCCTTAGTCCTTCGTAAGTACTTAAGGATGTTCTTAACAGCTGTCTAGTGACTCTCACTGGGGTTTGATTGGTACCTACTCGTCATGCTCAAAGCATATGAGACATCGGGACGAGTACATATCATGGCATACATGATAGATCCAATTGCTGAGGCATATGGAATCTTACTCATGCGCTCTCTCTTCTCAGGTGTACTCGGACACTGAGATCTAGAAAGAGTGATACCATGTGACATGGGCAAGAATCCTTTCTTGGAATCTTGCATGCTAAACCTCTTTAGCACCTTGTCAATATATGTACTTTGACTTAGGCCAAGAAGCTTTCTAGATCTATCTCTATAGATCCTGATGCCTAACACATAGGCTGCTTCACCCAAGTCCTTCATAGAGAAACATTTCCCCAGCCAAGTCTTCACAGACTGTAGCTCAGGAATGTCATTCCCGATGAGTAGTATGTCATCTACATACAACACCAAGAAGACAATAGTTCTCCCACTAACCTTCTTGTAGACACAAGGTTCATCTTCATTTTTGATAAAACCAAACTCTTTGATTGCATCATCAAAATGAAGATTCCAACTTCGAGAAGCTTGCTTCAGTCCATAAATGGACCTTTGCAACTTGCACACTTTATTGGCATTCTCAGGAGTGACAAAACCCTCAGGTTGTGTCATGTACACATCCTCAAGTAGCTTTCCATTTAGGAATGCAGTTTTGACATCCATTTGCCATATCTCATAATCATAGTGTGCAGCAATAGCGAACAAAATTCGGATGGATTTAAGCATAGCAACTGGTGAAAAAGTTTCATCATAGTCAATACCATGAATTTGCTTGAAACCTTTTGCAACCAATCGTCCCTTAAAGGTAATCACATTACCATCCATGTCAGTTTTCTTCTTGAAAACCCATTTGCACCCTATGGGTTTTACCCCTTCAGGTGGGTCAACCAAAGTCCATACTTGGTTTTCATACATGGATTCCATCTCGGATTTCATGGCCACTAGCCACTTCTCAGAGTCAGGCCCCGACATAGCTTGTTGGTAGGTTGTGGGCTCATCCTGATCCATGAGCATCACATCACCAGTGTGAGTCATGAGAAATCCATATCTCTCAGGCTCACGCCGAATCCTACCAGACCTACGTGGGCTCTGTGCTACAGGAACAGACTCTTGAACCACAACATCTTGTGGTGTCTGTTCAGGTTCCATTTCAGGTTCGATGTCTCCTTGTTGTTCTTGAATTTCTTCAAGTTCTACTTTCCTCCCACTAGTTTCTTTAGAGATAAACTCTTTCTCTAAAAAGACACTAGTTCGAGCAACAAACACTTTTTGCTCAGAAGGATTGTAGAAATAGTAACCCTTTGTTTCTTTGGGATACCCAACAAAAAGGCATTTTTGAGATTTGGGCCCTAGTTTGTCAGAGGATTGACGTTTCACATAAGCGTCACAGCCCCAAATCTTCATAAAAGACAAATTGGGACGCCTCCCACTCCATATCTCATATGGTGTCTTTTGAACCGATTTAGATGGAACTCGGTTTAGTGTAAAAGCGGCTGTCTCTAGAGCATGTCCCCAAAAGGAGTTTGGAAGGTCAGCTTGACTCATCATAGAGCGAACCATGTCTAACAGAGTTCGATTTCTCCTTTCAGATACACCATTCCATTGAGGTGTACCTGGTGGAGTGAGTTGTGATACTATACCACACTCCTTCAGATAGTCAAGGAATTCTCGATCCAAGTACTTTCCACCTCGATCTGATTGAGCCACTTTGATACTCTTCCCGAGTTGATTCTCTACTTCATTCTTGAATTCTTTGAACATTTCAAAGGATTTTGACTTGTGTCTCATAAGATACACATAGCCATATCTGCTGAAGTCATCAGTGAAAGTAATGAAGTATTGGAAACCTCCTCTAGCTTGTGTAGACATAGGGCCACATACATCACTATGTATGAGTCCTAGTAAGTCATTAGCCCTTTCACTTTGCCCTGTCAATGGGGCTTTGGTCATCTTGCCCAACAAACATGACTCACATGTCTCATATGATTCAAAATCAAATGAGTCCAAGAGTCCATCCTTATGGAGCTTGGATATGCGGGTCTCATTTATGTGGCCTAAGCGACAGTGCTAGAGAAAGGTTGGGTTCGAATCATTTAATCTGACCTTCTTGGTATTCACATTATAGATTGGATCTTCGAGGTCTAGAACATACAACCTATTGCTAAGTTGAGCACTACCATAAAAGATTTCATTCAAATAAATAGAACAACATTTGTCCTTTATTATAAATGAAAAACCTTTCTTGTCCAAACAAGAAACAGAAATCAAATTTCTACTAATAGTAGGCACAAAGTAGCAGTTGTCTAATTCTAAAACTAATCCACTAGGTAAAGTGAGAACATAAGTCCCTACGGCTAAGGCAGCAACCCTTGCTCCATTTCCAACACGTAGGTCCACTTCACCTCGGGCCAATCTTCTACTTCTACTTAGATCCTGCACATTTGCACAAATGTGAGATCCACATCCAGTATCCAATACCCAAGATGAGGAAGTAGAAAAGTTAGCCTCTATAACAAAAATACCTGAAGTGGAAGTCTTACTTCCCTTTTCCTTAGCAAGTTCTTCAAGATAGAGCTTGCAGTTGCGCTTCCAGTGTCCAGGTTGCTTACAATGGAAGCACTCCCCTTCCTTTGCCACACCACCCTTTGGTTTCAGTGCAGCTGAAGAAGAATTAGCATTGGACTTTCCATTAGCTTTATCCTTCTTCTTGTTGGCTTTTCCCTTTCCCTTGCCCTTTTGAACCATCAAAATGGGCTTAGCCTTCTTAAGGTTTTGCTCAGCAGTTCTCAACATGTTGAGCAATTCAGGGAGGGACTTGTCAAGGTCGTTCATGTTATAGTTCATGACAAACTGACTGTAGCTTTCAGGCAACGATTGCAAGACTACATCAATAGCCAACTCTTTCTGAAGAGCAAATCCCAAATTCTCAAGATTCTCAATGTACCCAATCATCTTGAGCACATGAGGACCCACGGGACTTCCCTCAGACATCTTGCACTGAAACAATGCCTTAGAGGTCTCAAACCTCTCATGCCTAGCTTGCTCTTGGAAAAGCATTTTGAGATGTTCAATCATATCGAACGCCCCCATGTTCTCATGTTGCTTCTGAAGCTCAGATTCCATGGTAATAAGCATGAGGCATGCAACATCCAAAGCATCATCAGAATGCCTCTTGTGAGCATCCCTTTCAGCTCTTGGAGCAGTGGCAGCAGGCTCATTCGGAATGGGCTGCTCTAGGACATAAGCCTTTCTCTCTTGTTTGAGGACTATCCTCAAGTTTCGGTACCATTTGAGAAAGTTGGTCCCATTCAGTTTTTCCTTCTCAAGGATCGATCGCAACGAAAGTGTCGATGTGTTTTGTGCCATGGTTATCTACAACAGTAAATATGCAGTGTAAGAGTCATGTATTTTAATTCATTTAATAAGGACTTTTATTAAACGATACTCCCACTATTTTCCTCAAAATAATAACCCTCGATATTATTTCGGAACACCTCGGCGCTAAGGTATTCTAGTGGGCCAAGATCCATATTTGACCACAACCTGAGTCAGCTTTGGCTTTTCTCTCAAGTTACAGCTATTTAGGTAGGCAACTCCTTGCCAATTGCATCTTATGCAACTCTTGGATAGTTGGGTGAACAACACTTGTCCAAGCTCATCTCATGAGCTTAAGCCCAACTCTATGCCTCTAAGTCCCTAATCCTATTAGGATGACTTAGTTAAGTCAGACCCAAAGTTAGCAATTTGGATATCACTATTATCCCATCGCGCCTTACCAAGATGAACATAGGTGCTTTGCTTTGGCAAACCCACCTAATGTTGATCAAAGTCTTGACGAGTGCCAACATTTGGAAGGCATCACATTTATGACTTAATATTTGTTTGAGGGATTTTTTTCATTTTGATCTCACCAATTTGTTATCTTCGGTTGTCTTATACATGCATCACATACAAATATAAAACATGCATCTCATGCGTTCAAGAAAGTAAACGTGACATGGTTATAGCCCAAACTATGCGATATTCTCAAGCCAATGAGAATATCATAAAAGCCTAAGAAAAGAAAAGAGTCTTCACAAGCTCCTTATCTTCCTTTCTTGGCTGCCCTTTTGTTGTCATCTCCTTGGACATACCTCCTTGGATGATCCTTAGACATACCACCTTGGATGATCCCATAATGCACCATTACATCAATAATAGAAACCTCGAGTTACATTCGAGGGGAGTAAGGTGAGAAGAGAATGTACAATGAGAGTGATAAGAGAAGGCACGACTCGCAGGCCGTATTTACAAGTACAACCAATCAAGGGCTATAACCATGCACCATGCTTCAAACACCAATCAGCATATCATGTCAAATCTCATTCAACAAAGATGCATGCCAATTTTTGCGCGTTGATTAACCAGTTTTTATTTATGTGGCGCTTCGCATATGGCGGTCCCGCTGGCCGGTCAGCGGGCGGTGGTTCCGCTGACCGGTCAGCGGTCCAGCTGGTCGGTCAGCGGAAGGGGAGCCGCCCTTGCGGGGGGCGTGGGGGGCGCAAAAAATTGTCTTACAATTGCTTAGCCCGAAATCTTCTATTTCGAGCAAGTAGGCACCCGAGACTCCTCCATTCGAGCCACCAAAAATACCTTACTTTCGGTGGGAACAGGCCGAATCCGAACCAAGCTAGGGTTTTTGCAACTATTGCAAGAATCCAGGCTCCATATAGGTATCCGCCCTTGCCCCTAACAGGCCAATCCGTGACTATTCGCAAAAAATTGTCTTACAATTGCTTCTCTCTAATTTGATCATCTCCAAAAATGCATACCGAGACTCCTCATATTCGAGCCACCAAAAATACCTTACTTTCGGTGCCCGAACAGGCCGAATCCGAACCAAGCTAGGGTTTTTGCAACTATTGCAAGAATCCTAATCCATATAGGTATCTCATACCATTCAATTTCGGGTTAATCTCATTAACCAATTTGTGTCGTTTCTTCATATATCTCATATGTTCATTACGAGTTCCAGTTTCATGCATCATGAATCAATCTAATTAATCATGGCCGAAAAGCAACCGAACACATAGCATCATGCGATTCAACACTCAATCCCGATTTAGGGTTTCACCAGTAGCTCTGATACCACTGATGGGTTTCGGGAGCCAAACAGTGCAGTGGAATTTAACCGAAACCCTCCAGGATCCAAGTGAAACGGGGTAAACCGGGTGTTCGAAAATTTTCATACCTAATTTTCGGTTGAGATCTCTCACTCAACTGTAGAGTCGAATCACAAAACCTGAACAGTTGACGTGTTCAGGCTCTCTATGGTATCCACACGAGCCTCTCGGGATCACCACGCTTCCACCACGTCCCGACAGATGCGTTTCTCTTGCGCTCGCAGTGCTAGCTTGCGTCCTCCAAGGAATTGCAAGAGAAGAGTGTGGCTGTCCTTTTTGGAGGCTAGGGCAAGGAGACCTGCGAATTTCTCACTTAAAAGTTGTATTTATAGTGAGACTCAACTTCCAGGCCTAATGGGTTTCAAAGCCCTAATCCAATTAGGATTTAATTTCAGGCTTAATAATGGCTCAACTCTTGGGCCCATTATTAATACGAAATTAAAGTGAAACCATAACCCAAATAATTAGCCCATGCACTCTAATGATCCAAATAGCTCTATGTGTGCGACCCAATAGGCTCTTGCCATGTTGGCAATGATCATAAATCACATTTATGATCATAAGCAATGAGCGGTGTCTAGCAACACATCATTGCTACCCAAGTGACAAGATTGTCGGTGAATCGACTAAACCTTTATGATCATCACCGATATATGCCATTGTCCCTTTGTCCAAGATATCAAGACTAAGCACGAGACATGGAATGTGTCACTCTCGTATAGCCCAATCTTTGGTTTCTCGATTACCGAGTAGACCAACTTAAACTGATGACATTGATATCATATATCAACTCATCTGAGCATGGCCATGCATTTTCTAAGTCTCACTCTATCAAGGGGCCCAAAGATATCACTCCTATTACATAGGAGGAACAAATCCCATCTTGATCATACAAATCCCTCCGCATGATATGTGACATACCTAATGACCTCCTTCAAGTTCACTCAGTTACGAGCAACAAAGGAAAGTATCAAAGTATGTGACTCACATGTAGGGAACATCGATGATCTTAGGTCGAATGACTACATATACCATGATCACTATGAGAATCACTTATGACACTCATATAATGATCCATGTAGTGTTCTCTTGGTGGGTCGGTCCAGTACACAAGTTCTCCAACTTGTACCCATATGTAGATTACATATCTCATATTAGTCTCCAGATATGCTAGTCGTTATGTATTATTGCAACCTGCTCCACAATAATACTAGACCAGGGACGTTTAAGAATATCATTATTCTAGGGTTACGATTATGTTTGTTAAGTTACGCAGAAACAAATCAACAAACATAATTGTTGGATTAATGCCTTAATAAAATATCATGACTCAATGTGAAAAAATACAATCATCTCATGATTGGCTTTTGGGCACAACACTAACAGATGCCATAGGGCATCATTTGGCGCCGTTTATCGGAACTCATTCTCAAGCCGCTGTTGTTGAGACCTGACATTCTAAGGACAAGGGACTCCCGAAGTCCCAGTCTGCATCGGAAGCTCAAACAGCAACTGAATAACCTGCAGTAGAGACTTCATTGCCTGAGGACGAACGTCCTCTGACGGTCATGATGAGCTTTCTGCGAGAATTTCAGTGCTCTATTGTGGCTGAAATGACCCAACAGCTCGACCAAAAGTGGTCACAACCACCTCCTAAGGGAAGGGCACCTTCTCCTAGTACCCGTCAAGAGAGAAGCCCAAGGTTACCTCACTAAAGCTCCGAACGTAGGGGTTTTCACGATGAGTCTTCAATAGAGAATGTACCCTCCAAAAGACGTTGCGCTAGAGAAATAATGTCAAAGGGGCCCAGAACATTCCGCTGGCGAAGTCCATCCCCAGAAGGGAAGTGCCAATCTCCCCGCTTGCAAAGTTACTCTCCAAAAAGAAGACGTTGCTCTCCATTGCCGGTGACTACCAGGCAACGAGGAGAAGACAGCACTACCATCCTCATGGAAAGAATCCTGAAAAGGTTGGAAAAGGTGGAAAAATAGGTTTCTCGAAAACCTATCTGGTCAAGGTTGTTAGAGACCTTCACCAGAGAAGAGTCACCCTTCATCCGTGCAGTAGTAGAAGCACCTATGCCAAGTGACTTCCGAGTGCCACTCTTGGAGACATATGATGGATGTAGCGACCCCAAGCCCACCTGACAAAATATAGGCACAGCATGGTGTTGCACAATGTTGACGATGCCACCCTCTGCAAATGTTTCGAGGTCGCCTTGTTAGGGCTAGTAACTGCGTTACCTTGTTAGGGCCAGTAACTACATGGTATAACTCTTTGGCTCCTGGAACCATAATGGGTTTCCGAGAGTTATCTGCCGCATTCA
Organism: Aquilaria sinensis; assembly: GCA_005392925.1. Taxonomy (NCBI): domain Eukaryota; kingdom Viridiplantae; phylum Streptophyta; class Magnoliopsida; order Malvales; family Thymelaeaceae; genus Aquilaria; species Aquilaria sinensis. The sequence goes on along the minus strand of SMDT01001351.1, from coordinate 76,751 downwards.
CCCAGCAGTTCATTGGGAATAGGCCAACGGCAAAGATGCTCGTCCAAATGTTTGGCATAGCCCAATAGAATGGGGAGACCATTCAGGACTATGTCAAAAGGTTCAATAGAGAAGCCCTTAGCGTGCCCGACTTTTTCCCCGAAATCTGAATCCTTGCCATGATCAGGGGACTTAGGAGAGACTCACAACTTTTTTATGAGTTCTCCGAAGATCCCCCCGATACCCTCAGAGAATTCCACCGAAGGGCAGAGCAACATATGATAGCTGAAGAGCTGAGGATAGGAGGGCCAAAATCTGATCATAATCACCCTGAAGGTTAGAATCACCAATCTCAGTATCCCACCGAGGACAGGGTTAGACCTCGGAAACAAAGGGGGAAGAGGCCAATGTCGTTCACCCCTTTGAACACTACAAGGACAAACATACTCATGGCCATGGAAAGACAAGGAACCGCTATCCAGTGTCCAAAGGCTATGACCTCGAAAAACAAAAAGAACATGAAGAAGTTCTGTCAGTTCCACTGTGACCACGGGCACGATATCAAGGATTGCTTCTAGCTAAGGAAGTATATCAAATCTTAATCAAGCAGGGGCAACTCTGACACTACCTACGGATGTCGTCACCCAAAGCCTGAGAAAGAAGGGAAAAAGAGAGGAAAGGAGAAGATGAGGACTACGATTCTGACCGACGTCAGAACCGAAGTCCTAGAAAGCACCCACCACCTCTGGTGGGAGTGATTCATATTATCACCACTAGAATACCCTCGGCTGAGAGGAAAAGGAAAGTTTGGGAAATCTCAATGATGGAATTTGAAAACCAAGCAATCAAGCTTGTTCGGAAGATGCGTTTACCATGAAGTTCCCCTATGACGACCCCCTCCTAATCATGCTAAGGATATGGACTTGGGACGTCAAAAGAGTGCTCATCGATGATGGCTCCAATGCCAATGTTCTGTTCTCACACTTGTTGCTGAACTTGGGCGTCTCCATGGGTGATCTTAAACCCGTTACCTTTCCCACCTTCGGCGTAGGTCCATTCGAGCTCCCTATACTTGGGTGGATCGATTTGCTCGTGATGCTAAGGGGAACCTCGGTTTAGAATAAGAAAGAGCTCTTTGGCCCAACAATGACGAGGTTCATTGTCATATATGTCCTTTCTTCGTACAATTCCATCCTCGAAAGGTAGACACAAGGAAATCTTCACATTCACCCAGATGTGAAGTACCTAATTGTCACGTTCGGCGCAAAGGAAGGAGACGCAGAAATATTCATTGATCAGGCCGAAGTAAGGAAAGTCTTCGTGAAGGCAAGACAGAGCCCAATGAAAGTTCATGCGCAGACTTCAAGTGAAAAGAGCACGATTAGCAAAGATGAAATGGAAAAGGAAAAGAGCGACTTTGAAAAAATAGAAACAGAGGATGTAGAGCTTGTCCCGGGCCGAAGTACCCAAGTGGGGAAAAACTGGCTGAAGGTGACAAGGAAAAGCTTGTATCCCTTCTACTAATGAACAAATCTATGTTTGCCTACTCTCTGAGTGATATGCCTAGGGTGGACCCTGGCATAATCCAACATTGTCTTAAAGTGTGTCCGGAGGTGAAGCCTATTCGGCAGAAAAAATGTAGCCTCTCAACGCATAAGAACAACTTCATTAAAATCGAAGTCCAACGGCTAACAAAGGCGGGAATAATAAGGGAGGTCAAGTACCCCGAATGGTTAAGCAGCGTAGTTGTTGCGACAAAGGAGGGGAGTGATAAACTCCGAATATGCATCAACTTCCGAAACATAAACGATGCCTATCCAATGGATTCGTATACTTTGCCACCAATAGACCAATTAGTAGACTCCACTACCGAAGATGGTCTACTTAGCTTCCTTGATGCCTTTAGCAAATATCATCAAATTCGGATGAATCCCGAAGATGAGTAAAAAACTGCCTTCATAACCAAGGTCGATACCTACTGTTACGTGAGAATGCCCTTCGGCCTTAAAAATGCAGGAGCAACATACCAAAGGCTGATGAACAAGGTATTCAGCTCCCAAATTGGGAAAAATATGGAAGTATATGTCGACGATATGATAGTTAAGAGCAAACAGCCTAGTAGTCATATCGTAGACTTGGAGGAAACATTCCACCAACTTCGGGTATTCAGAATCTATCTTAACCCCGAGAAGTGTGTGTTTGGGGTGACTGCTAGCAAATTCCTTGGGTTCATGGTATCCGAAATAGGTATCAATGCCAACACAGAAAAGGTTAAGGCCCTGCTAGGATTCCGAACTCCCATGACGACCAAGGATGTGCAAAGGCTTACTGGGAGAATCACGGCCCTTAGCAGATTCATCTCCAAATACGGGGACTGGTGCCGACCATTCTTCAAAGTGCTCACCAAAGCAGCAAAGAATGAAGGTAACCTCGGCTTTGAGGAACATCCTTGGAACGAACCAAAAGGCTTGGGATGAACTCAAGAGCTACTTAACCTACCTATCGACACTTCGGTAGCCATTGGAAGGAGAACCTCTCATCCTCTACCTCGTTGTTATTGAAAAGGCCGTAAGCTCGGTACTTGTAAGGGAAGAGGGAGGAAAATAGTGGCTAGTATACTATGTAAGCAAGTCCCTGCACGGCGTTGAAGTTAGGTACCTTTTCCTGCAAAAGGCCATCTATGCTCTAGTGTTGGCAAGCAGAAGGCTGCGGTCTTACTTCCAAGGACATCCTATCCTTGTTCGAAGTAACCTACCTCTTAGGGATGTCATGAGGAAGGTAGACCACTCTGGAAGATTATCAAAGTTATGCATTGAGCTCAAAGAATGCGACATCACCTATGATTCTAGAAGGGCAATAAAGGCCCAAGCATTGGTGGATTTCATTGCCGAAGTACCAAAAACCAAACACACCTCAGAGGGCCTCGATAGTGACAAACCTGAGTGGACACTCTTCGTTGATGGTGCCTCCGGTTCTGAACATTGAAGAGCCATATTAATTCTGTTGGGACCTAAAGGTATGGAAGCATTAAAGTCCATCAAGTTCAGTTTCAACGTCACCAATAATGTCGTCGAATATGAAGCCCTCATAGCAGGCTTACGGTTGGCAAAAAGAGTTAGTGTGAGAAATCTGAAGGCCCACAGTGATTCTCAGCAAGTGGTTCGACAGATGGCAGGGGACTACAGGGCAAAAGACCCAAACTTAGGAAAGTACCACGACCTTGCAAAAAGGCTTATCCAAGAATTTCACAAGGTACAAATAGAAAACGTACCTCGATGAGATAATATGGAAACAGATACTTTGGCCAAATCAAAGGAGTCCATTGAATTACTGTATCAGCTAAGCATAGTAATAATGTCCATAGCAACCTTGGGTAAATGGTGGAAAGATCCTATCAAGAAATACCTCGCAACCGCGGAGCTTCCTGAAGACCCTCTTGAAGCCGCGAAGGTGTGAAAGCGCTCTGGTAGGTACTTCCTGATTGGAGAAGAGTTGTACCGACAAGGGTACGCAAATCTACTGCAAAGGTGTGTCAGTGAAGAGGACGTTGAGATGGTCCTCAAAGGAGTCCATTACGGGGCCTGCGGTTCTCACATCGGGACTGATGCCCTTGCCAAAGTGCTACTTCGCCAAGGATATTTCTGGCCTACCTTAAGGAAGGATGTGAGGCAGTTTGTCCAAAAATGCAACAAGTACTAGAGACACGCCTCCATCCAAAGACTATCCTCGGAAGCAATAACTTTGGCAAACTATCCTTGCCCTTTCGCTGTTTGGGGTATTGACCTCATTAGGCCTCTCCTAACAGCCCCAGGAGGAGTGAAGTTCTACATAGTCAAAATAGACTATTTTACCAAGTGGATCGAGGCAGAGCCTTTAGCAGCAATATCGGAAATGGACATACAAAGATTTGTCTGGAAGAACATCATATGCAAATTCGGTGTACTGAGGGTGATAGTAGCTGATAATGGTTCCCAGTTTACCGATAAAGGTTTCTAAGAATTTGCGACCGACCTAGAGATAAAATTGCACTTTGCCCCAGTTGCCCATCCTTAAAGCAATAGACAAGTTGAAGTGTCCAATAGAACGATAAAAGATGGTCTGAAAAAAGAGGTTGAAGGAAGCAAAGGGAAAATGGCTATGAGAGCTTCCGAGTGTGCTCTAGAGCTACTGGACAACTCCTAGAAGGGCCACGGGTGAGACACCCTTCTCACTCATCTTCGGCACAGTGGCCATTATCCTAGTCGAGGTCGTACAACCATCTATTAGAATACAGGTGTTTGACAAGGAAGGGAACAACCTCGATTTAAGAACCAAGTTGGATATGACTGACGAGCATAAAGAGATGGCCGACCTCAGGAGAAAAGCTTTCCAGCAGAGAGTAGCCATTATTACAAACTTGCATGTCAAGCGTAAAGGAATCAAGAAACGAAACCTCATCCTCTGAAAGGTTGAATTTGAAGCCCGAAGACCATCTTATGGAGTACTTTTGGCAAATTGGGATGGACCTTATTTGGTCCTTGAGGACATTCGGCCAGGAGTCTATAAGCTCGATAACACCGAAGGTGGAGAATTGAAAAATATATGGCATTTAGACTTTTTGAAAAAATTCTATACTTAGAAAAATTTTTAAGGGAAAAGTTGTGCAAAAGACGCCAAATAAGGCGAACCAAATGTGGTTGCTTCCGAAAGTGCATCAGTAATGTTTTACAGGAGGTGGCCGACCGAACATAGTTGACGCCGAAGGAGGCAAACCAAATGTGGTTACTTGCGAAAGTGCATGAGTGATATAGTACAATTTTTATCGACAGTGATCGACCGAACATAGTTGGTCCCAACGGTACTTAACTAATTTTTGCACAAAATTAAGTTACACCGAGGATGGTCGATCAAACATGGTTGGTCCCAAAGGTACCTAATGTTGGGTTTTGGGAGCCAAACAGTGCAGCAAAATTTAACCAAAACCCTCTATGATCCAAGTGAAACAGGGTAAACCAGGTGTTCAAAAAATTTTCATACCTAATTTTCGATTGAGATCTCTCACTCAACTGTAGAGTCGAACCACAAAACTTGAACAGTTGACATGTTCAAGCTCTCTATGGTATCCACACGAACCTCTCTAGATCACCACGCTTCCACTACATCCCGGCAGATGCGTTTCTCTTGCGCTCGCAGTGCTAGCTTGCGTCCTCCAAGGACTTGCAAAAGAAGAGTGCGGCTGTCCTTTTGGGAGGCTAGGCAAGGAGACCTGCGAATTTCTCACTAGAAGTTGTTTTTATAATGAGACTCAACTTCCAGGCCTAATGGGTTTCAAAGCCCTAATCCAATTAGGATTTAATTTTGGGCTTAATAATGGCTCAACTATTGGGCCCATTATTAATACGAAATTATTGTGAAACCAAAACCCAAATTATTAGCCCATGCACTCTAATGATCCAAATAGCTCTATGTGTATGACCCAATAGGCTCTTACCACGTTAGCAATTATCATAAATCACATTTATGATCATAAGCAATGAGCGGTGAGCGGTGTCTAGCAACACATCATTGCTACCCAAGTGACAAGATTGTCGATGATTCGACTAAACCTTTATGATCATCACCGATATATGCCAGTGTCCCTTTGTCCAAGATATCAAGACGCACGAGACATGGAATGTGTCACTCTCGTATAGCCCAATCTTTGGTTTCTTGATTACTGAGTAGACCAACTTAAATCGATGACATTGATATTGTATATCAACTCATCCGAGCATGGCCATGCATTTTTCTAAGTCTTACTCTATCAAGGGGCCCGAAGATATCACTCCTATTACATAGGAGGGACAAATCCCATCTTGATCAAACAAATCCCTCTGCATGATATGTGACATAACCAATGACCTCCTTCAAGTTCACTCAGTTACGAGCAATAAAGGAAAGTATCAAAGTATGTGACTCACATGTAGGGAATTGATGATCTTAGGTCGAAGGACTACATATACCATGATCACTATGAGAATCACTTATGACACTCATATAATGATCCATGTAGTGTTCTCTTGGTGGGTCGGTCCAGTACATAAGTTCTCCAACTTGTACCCATATGCAGACTACATATCTCATATTAGTCTCCATATATGCTAATCGTTATGTATTATTGCAACCCGCTCCACAATAATACTAGACTAGGGACGTTTGAGAATATCATTATTCTAGGGTTACAATTATGTTTGTTAAGTTACGCGGAAAGAAAAACAACAAACATAATTGCTGGATTAATGCCTTAATAAAATATCATGACTCAATGTGCAAAAATACAATCATCTCATGATTGGACTTTTGGGCACAACACTAACACCTAACTACTTTTGAAAGGCAAGTCTTCCGAAGAAGGTTCACCGAAGATGGTCGTGAAACCTTCAAAGGGACTAAGGTGGTAAATCCTTAAAGGAGGATACAACACATTGCCGAAGGATGAAGATAATGTTCGAAGTCATATCAATCAAGGACTTGGCCAAAGTTTTGAACAAAATATGGGAAATTTCCATTAAGTTCAAGTGATGAAGTACAAAGTAAAAAAAAAAAAAGTGGGCCTATTACTTGTCTTGCCCATCTTCGGGGTCTTTAGCACCCTCGGCCTAGTCATATCCAGCCTCTTCATCTTCATCCGTGCCAACGTCGGTCGCTGAAGGAGGAAGAATTGGAAGGTTGAGAAATTCTATGCTTGACCATTCCGAAGATGGTCCTATAGGAATGTCAAGTGCCTGGAAGAAGGAAAGGTCTAAGTTAGGATACTTGTAGAGGACCTGATGATAGGCCAGGCAAAAACTATCCTGATACGAGGGCTTAGTCGCCTCATCAAACTTAGCTTTCTCTGCCTTTAAATCCTCCAGTTCTTTCTTAAGAACTTCGACCTCCTTCTCCAGTTTCTTTTTCTTCTTTTTCTTTTCCTTCTTCAGCTAATCGATCTCGGCTATGAATTCAGCATTGAGCCCCAATGCCTTTGTAAAATCAGCAATGGCTTCCTCCTTTTCCTTCTAAAAAGCTTTATTCACCGAAGTTAGGGCCACTACCCTCGAGCCGAGGTCTGACACTTTAGAAGAAAAGTCCTCTAAAAGCTCATTTTGGCTCTTAAGCACCTCTTCCTGTAGACTGGCCAAGTCCTCCTTTGCAATTTTGTTGAGCTCACCGTACTTAATGACCAAGCTCGCAAAAAGCTCCTTGGCCTTCACCAAGTTCTCTTCTGATCGACTTCGAACCGAGGATTGTTTGGCTGACCATGCCTGGAAGTATCCACTGTATGCCAAAAGTTGCAAAAGAGAGGATCCTGAATATGGGTCAAAAGCACCAATAGCTCAAAATTTTTCTATGTCCTAAAGGATTAAGGTATACCTGGGCAGCATGCTCGGTCATCCTCGAGGTGAGAACCTCCTCGTTCAGACACTTCTCCGTCAAAGATTGGAAAGTGGCATTAGTCATAATGCCTCTCACTAGCTGAGGGGCCATCTTCTGACTATCTGCAAAGAACAAATCCATGTCCTTCGTAAAGGTCCAGAAGGGCTCCCTCGGAACCTTGTCCTTCGGGATTTTCAAATCCTGAAGGGCCTTCTTCCGAGCGTGTTTGGCCACCCACGGAGCCTGGGCTTGCTCATCTGCAAAATCACACCGAAGCTCAATTATAACGTTATCCTTTAACCATTCATCTATAAGGTCTAAAATACCAAAAAATCCCAAACCCATAGATGAATGCCTAAGGGATAATCCTTGTTGAAGTTCGGGGCCCTCTTCGTCAGAATCACTAACATCCAACACCTTGGCGGGGATGTCTCTACCTTTCCACCTTCACAACTCTTGAACCTTTTCAGCAGACACCTCTCTCAATGATGTCCCAAGGCCTCGACAGCAGTATCAGGACTTAGAGGGGTAGAATGGATAGCCGGGCCCGAAGGTGGGTCAGCACGTACAGGAGTTGGGTCAAGTACCTCTACTTGACCTTCAGGCAAAGGTGGAAGGGAGTCCTCTTTAACTTTCTTTGACTTCGACGCCGAAGACGGTCTAGCCAATGCCTTCTCTCTCTTCAGCACCTTCTTCCTCTATTACTCCCCCTTCTCAGCTTGGCCGAGGATGCGACTCTTATAGAAGGCTGCAGACTTATCACCCATCTCTATAAAAAGAAGAACATCAGTGTAAGTATGGAAAAGCATAAATAGCAAAAACTGGAAAGGAGCTTACTCTCTTTAAGTGCTAAGTACATAAGTTCAACCTGAAGGAGCATGACCAACCATGCTTTCTTCCCATCAACCAAGGGCTTCTGCGTGCCTTCGTCAGTGACATGTTCCTTGATTACCCCAAGCTCCTGAAGAACCTCTTCGGTCATGAAACTCCATTTGATGGGGAAAGGGTAGAGAGAACACGAAGGGACCTCGGGATCCCAATCCGCAACAACACAAATATGGCTGTCGAACTCCTCAAACTGGGACTCCAGTTCTAAGGTTAACAGCTTCCTCGGGTCAACTACCTTAATGACCAAGGTACCCGAAGCCCATTTAGACGGCATGTCTTTCCACTGCTCATCCACCTTCAGAAAAAAGAACTTCTTCTGCCACCCTAGTCAACTATTTTTCATTTCGAAGGTGAACGTGAATTTTTTGCTCCCAGAACCCCGAAGGAGAAAAAAGTAGAACCCGCCTTTTGGGACGGGGTGAAGTTTATAATATTACATGAAAAAGATGAAGTGGGGCTCTATATTAAAGACCCCACACATGCAAAGAAAGGCATTGAAATAAGAGTAGGAGTTCGGGGGAAGTTGGTTAACGGCCATGCCATGAAATTGGCAAAAGTCATTTACCATCTTCAAAGGGGGATACCGAAGTCCCGCCTTCAGCTGTGCCTTGAAGACAGTGTTCTCGTTCTTCCGAGGAGCATAGCTAGGCATACCGGGACTAGGGGGCCTGGTGACGGCATAAGAAGGGAGAAAAAATTTAGCCAACCACTTCTTCACTTTCTCCGAAGTGGCACAGCTCGGATGAGAGTTAAAAGGGAGCCAACTCTCAAGAACGGGACAAGCTTCAACTTGGGAAGAATACATGCTCAAAAACAAAAGACCTTGACCTCGGAAAGACGAAGGGAAAGAATTGGGACGAAAAAAAACTACTTCGGAAATAAACCCACCTAATTCAGAGTGAAAACATGAACTTCGGAGAACACCACAAACTTGCCAGAAATCACTCTATCATTAGCACCATCGCCAAAGAAAGATGAAAGATGAAAGGAAATCAGAGAGCGAAAGGAATGAAAATTGAAGAGTGTGGAAAACTCTGAAGGAGAAAAGGGTTTATATAGACCGAAGGAGGTAGGCGAAACATCGCCATAATGACCCTTCGTAGACGAAGAGACGTAACCGATGTAATGGATATGACCGTTTACCAATCGCCTAGTGACATCTGTCACCCAACACAAGAAACAAAGGCACGCCTTCTAACATTAGTAGGCCTATATAATCCTAGCCCAAAGTAACGTGAGTACCTGGTGAGAAGACATGATGATTCATTGGTAGGCAACAAGGAACAAGAAACTCAGAAGGGGAAATATCTCTCCTTATCCAAAGACACAACTTCATAAACATCAAGAGCTCGATCAAAAGTAAGGTGTCACATTCGATGCCAAAGACGCTGCTTTGGCCAAAAAAGGCACCTTGAACCAAAAGGTGACCTCAGTCAAAATTCAGCTCTGCTCATTGAGACGACTGTCACTTCTAGGCCACACTCACAAAAGCTTAACATCGAACATACTACTTCAGCTTCCCGAGGGGGACATGTGATAGCTGAAAGGCTGCGGCCTTCAGGATCCCTTGATCAGCTATCCTGAAACCACCCTCGGTGGGAGCTTAGCCTCGACCACAGGGCACTATCGACACCACCCTCAGAAAGGAACATGACTAACTTCGGGAATAGGTGTCTTTCACCACCCTTGGATTTACGAAACTACCAACCTCTGAAAAGTATATCCACCATTCTCAATAGAGGAAAAAGTCTCCCGAAGGTAACCCATTCTGTCGAAGAGCCTCCCCCAATAGCCTTCGGAGGAAAATCATTGCCGGAAGGGGTCTTACACCCTGAAGGGATCTCACGGAAATATGACAAAAATGGTTAAGGAGCCTCTGACAAATAGACCTTACACACGCCTCTGCCCTTTGGCCAGAACGGCCTACGGCCAGCTGGAGGTACCTATCTCCGAAGGTACGGACCAGATCTGATCAAACACATGTCATGATTTGAGCAAGCTGTGTCAAATGGCCTTCTCCTTCCACCCACCTATAAATACCTGGGAGGGACCTTGGTAAGGGCAAGAGACTTTCTTTATTCTCTACTATTTGCTCTCTACTACTACTCACACAAATACTGACTTGAGCGTTGAAGGCTCCTCCCCCGAAAACACACTCCGGGGAGCTCCTAACCCTTATTCTTCTAAGTGTTTCAAACATCTTCACACCGAAAGTCATCCCTACGGGTGAACATGTCATTCAACGAAGATGCCGCTGGGCATCACATATGTAGACTACATATCTTATATTAATCTCTACATATGCTAGTCTTTATGTGTTATTGCAACCCGTTCAACGATAATACTAGACGAGGCACATTTAAGAATATCATTATTCTAAGGTTATAATTATGTTTATTATATTACGCAAAAACAAAACAACAAGCATAATTACTGGATTCATGCCTCAATAAAATGTCATGCCTCAATGTACAAAATACAATCATCTCATGATTGGCTTTTAGGCACAACACTAACACTCTCTACCCTCTTTCCTCTCAATTTCACCCTCTTCACCTTTTCTCTCGATTATTCTCTCAAATTTCCCCTTAATTACTTTTCTCTCAACCTTACTTTGAAACTTGTGTTGATCCTCCAAGACTCACTGTGGAAAAAGTGAAATAAGAGTAACCGGCCAATTTCCATGAACAATAGAGTACAAGTTTCTAACACCATCATGGGTAACCTTTCTATCATATTGTGATAGCCTCTCAAATAAGATATAACATGTTTGCATTTTTACAACATCGCAAAGAATTTCATCATGATAAGAACCAATCTTAAAAGCAAGAAGAGGTTGATTTATAACCTTTAGCACATCGGCATCATTTAGCCATTACAACCTATATAGGCATGGATGCTTGTATGCAGGAAGTTGCAATTTCTCCACCATAGTTGTGCTAGCTACACTAGTGCAGGTCCATCGATAAATGATATGGTTGTAAACTTGATATTTGATTCAGCATCTAGTATGGAAAAATATACTCCCTTTGATTGGTCTCCTCCTTAGCTTGTACGCTTAAAAACTCTCCTTCTAGTAAAAGCAAACCTTGAGCTCTCTATGCAACAAAAGCACAGTATTCCTCCTTAGCTTTCTCTTGTCCTAATGGAACATCCTCCACAAGTGGCATGTCATCAAAACTTCCTTGTAAGGTCTTTTCTTCCTATGATGTGATTTTTCCATCGTCCTTAATGATCATGACTTTCTTACTTAGGTTATCTTTCATGTAGTGCCCCTTTCCCCAACATTTAAAACACACCATTTCTATAGCATTAGGAGCATTCTTAAGTTATGGTGTACCTTTTCCTTGAGGCCAAGACATGGTCCTCTTATTTTTTGTTGGTGCCTCCACTATTGGCTTAGGTACCTCTTTTTTCATATCCTTGCTCTAACCTCTCATCCAAGTGGAACTCTTTCTTTGACCATCTTTGCTGCCTTGGACCTTTGAAGTATCCTCTCAGCCTTAGTGGCATGATGCAACAAATCTTCCATGTTGATATAGGGCACCATCTCCACATTATTGGCTATCTTAGGATTTAAGCCTTGATGAATCTTGCTATGGTAGTCTCCTTATCTTCAACAATGTTGGCCCTTATCAAAGTCATCTCTAACTCTTTACGGTAGTCCTTCATAGACCTATTGGCTTCCACCAATCTTTGGAGCTTCAAGTGTTGGTCTTTATAGTAATAGCTTAAAACAAACCTCTTCCTCATCAAGGGCTTGAGCTTTCTCCATGTTCTTATAGGCTCTTTATCATTCCTCTTTCTTGAAGTCATAACCCTAATTGCACCAGATAAGAGCATGGTTAGTAAACTTAACAATGGCTAATTTTACCTTCTTTTCCTCTGCGTAATTGTAACAATGAAACACCATCTCAATTCTTTACTTCCATTCATTACGACAAGGAAACACCATCTTAATTCTTTACTTCCACTCCTAGCATGCACTTGATCACTCCTTCCATGGAAACATGGAATAGTGAGTTTGATTGAGTTCAAGTTGGCATCCGTTCATGGCTCCCCCCTCCTTTGTTGTCTAGGGGCACTTCAAGCCTCATCTTCCTCCTTTGAATCCTCTCTCTTGATTCCTTCATCCATACTGAAAATAGGGTTCATTCCCCTTTGCACTCTAGAGGTATAAGCCTCCTTAGTACATATTAGTGATTGCAACTCTTCAACTTCCTAGCATTGTCTTCATGCCTCCTATAGTTCTCTTCCCTCATGGTGGCTATATCTTCAAAAAGATTTCTGAATTGTGATTGCATGGACTCAATGTTGAACTTGCCTCAATTTCTTTTCTTGAGCCTATTGACATCTTGAAATTTCAAAGAACTTTACATAACATTCGCACTCATAATTTTGTTAGTGAAATATTACTATCAAATAATTCTTTAAAGTTGTAGGCAAACTAATCTCAAAGCACGCAAGGAAACATAAATTTCTTTGAAAGAAAACCTTTTAGGTGGAAATAGAGATAGGGCAACAAAAATTTTAGGGTTTTAGGAGCTTTCACAATGAAATATTGAAAGAACTATAGGAAAGAACATAAAGAATGCAAAATGAGCTTAAAATACCATTTTTGTGCAAAACTGATAAAAACTTGTTCAAGAATGCAATATTTTTTGCATTGGATTTTTTCCTTTATTGTTTTCTTCCTGAACAAACTTCCAAAAGATTTCTTGTTATAAAAGAAAGAAAAGGAAATGATTACTTATAGAAAAGATTGAGAAAACCCTAATTATTGCACAATTTAGAACAAAAATTATGGAATTGAAACAACCTAATTCTTGGGCCTTCTATTTGAATTTTTATTTTATTTTTTTTTTGCAAGTGATAAAAAAAATGAAACAAAGAAGTTATGGAAGAATTGGAATGAATTTTGGATGTTGAAACATGTTTCCATGCAAATTGGGTTTATCTCAAAATTTTTTGCACACTTTGGCCTAAAATAATCAAGAACCAAATGGAATGGATTAGATATGAATAAAAATTAACAAAATATGCAGGAAACATGATGATTTGGACATAAGGAATGAGAAAACAAGCTACTGTACTCAAACAAACTCAAGTAGGTCAAATGGTGATGTTTTTTATGCAACTTGATTAACAAGACTGGAATTGATTTGGGAAGGCTTGGAACACAAAGAAAATAATTAGAATTGATGAAATATGAGATAAAATGAAAAGGAATTTGAATGTAAAGAATGGAAGAAAAATGTGCTGGACTCAAGAGACACAAAAGAACCGAACAAAAAAATGGAATGCAACTGAAACAATAAGGGGCAGGAACAAATGGAAGAGAACCTGAAACACAAAGAGACAACTTAGAACATATAGAAACTGAATAGAAACAAGTGAAATTAATTAAAAAATAAGGGAAAGAAATGAAAACACTAGATTTGTCCTTGTCTTGGAACCTGTGGCTGATACCACCTGGAGCAAACCCTCTTGGTATATGACCAAGAAACGTGCTCAAGATACTACATGATATGGCTCTCCTAGTGGGAAACATGCTTGAAGAAGGTAAAGTGTTCTAAATTAAATTTGAAACCTTAATTCGAGTTTACATAGGAAGAATAGGAAAGTTTAGCAAAGTTCACTAAGTTCCAATAAGGTTAAGGCACTAAATAAGGTTCACGGGCAAAATGGTAATTTTGCATCCTGAATAGCCGGGCTAGGTCCCTAGTGGTTAAAATGATTTTTTATAACTTAACTTTCAACTTTAACCTAAACTTGAAGAAATGAACAAGGATTAATCAAGAATAGCTAAGGTTACCAAAAGATGGGGACTTAATTGTATCAAGTCTAATACTTTGGTGGCTTTGGTGTTAAGCAAGGTTTATAAGAGGGTAAAGTGAAGGGTGGCTTCCATAAACCCGAGTTCATCCTCTCCACCCTCATTTCTCTACCCAGTTAAGCTTGGAATCAGGATTTCTTCGTGAAAAGAGAAGCCATCACAAGTATATAGGCCATTGGAAGCTCATTTCAAGTATTAAACCATGGTTTTGGAGCTTAGAAGCATGTTTTCTCCCATCCCCTATTTTTAGAACAAGGTAACCAATATGTTCTTGATTGAATTCATGTTTATTAGTTGGTTAGGAGCTTGGGTTTTGGTTAGGAAGCAAGAATTTGATGTTTGCTACCTCTATTTTGGTTGGAACTGAGGTGGTGCTTTGATGAACTTAGTGGATTGGAAGAGTGCTTGATTCTTACTTGTTACTTGGAGTTGAGGTAAGGGAGTTGTATTTTTTATTTCAATTAATGCTATTGGAATGAGGTTGCTTGGAGAATTCAAGTAATTCTAGCAATAGCATTAGTTAGAGGACAAGGTTGAACTATGGTAGACTATGAAGTTTGTGATGATTGGAATGATGTTATAAGGCATCATAGATTGGCTTATGATAGTTGGTTGTGATCTATGTAACATATTTTACATGTATGTGAAGTTTGGAGCCTAACCAAGCATGTTTGGCATGTTTGATAAATGTCCAAAGTTCATAGCAGTAGAATCTGTGAAAATTCTGCAGATTGGCAACGCGTCGCCAGTTTCATGCCATTGCCCACAACGCGTCGCCAATACAAGAAAGAATTGGCAGAACGTCACCAACTGTGGCAACGCGTCACCAATACAGGAGAAAGTTGGCAGAACGTTACCAACTGTGGCAACACATCACCACAGGTTTGTTGGCTAAATTTTCCAAGTTTTGCTGGGAAGGTCAAGGGGAGACCTAAGGGGGTTTTTAGGGTACCTTGGGGTCTAAGCATTCTAGGGGTACTCCAAGACTTTCAAAAGTCCTTCGAGACCTAGGAGTTTTCTTGAGTTTTGTAAAGTTTTATGGTTACTTCTGCCATAAGCAAGAAAACTAGTTTACTAAAGATCATAACTAAGTACTACTAGCTAGGGTGGAAGGTTTAGAACCCTTGGTGACCTGGTCGTGCCGTTAGCCACAAGGTTGCAAGGTGAAACCTTAGTGCACCTAGTCTACAAGGTCTTTATGGCCTAGTTATAATAGTCCCACCATAATTCCCCTGTACAACATAAAGAGGGAGAGGTTCAACTGGCGATGTATCACTAGTTAGGCTGACAAGCTCAGCTTACTAGAAGACAAGGCTATGCCTTGTAGTTCAAGGACTAGGATGAGGAGAGGCCTCAAAGGACCTAGTTATATGTGCATATATCAGTACCCTCAAGCTATATGAGCTCACAGCAGGATACATATGTTATCATATGTGGAGTCCTTAGTAACTTTCTTGCAGGTACAATGAAGACCCTTATTGAGAATGTTATGTTCTCACTCCCTAGTTATGTTATGCAGTTTCTGAAGTTGCTGGACCGGGTAACCATTGAAGGTTATTGCAGTAGTTAGCTTTTGTTAGAGGTATTTCACTTGAGAATCTTTATGGTTCTAGTATACTTAAGTAACTTGTTGGTCAAGTAACAGTACTAACTAGAGTCTTCCTTTGGCTGTAGAGCCTAGTAGCACTTGGACCAGGATTTTTGTAACTTGCCATTGGGACTTGCATCCAAGGTGGGAGTTAGTTCAAGAAGATCTCAGTTGAGGCTTGTATATATAGTACTCATAGTTGCCACTATTGCCTATGTTTTCAAGAGTCTTAGACTCTAGGGTTGCTCTTGGGTAAGGGCATTAGTCTACTTTATATACGAATACTCCCACGCAATTGTTATGTCTAGTAAACCCACATAAATGTTGATTTTGTATGTTTTGGCTATTTGAACTTATTTTCTATGTAAATCTCTTGGCCAAGTTAATGTTTTATAGTTTTTGTTATTCCAAGTCAAAGCATGAAGAGCATGCATGTTGCATATTCTAGGTTAATCAACTAGTATCATAGAGTTTTAATCCGCACACATATTCAGCTACCCAATTGCAATCCACCAAGAGACCAACTTTCACAAGTTTCCTGGGCAGAGGCCAAGGACAGCCGTGTCACTACAAGCTCCACAAAAGACCTTCCAAAAGACTGAAAAACCCCCACCACTAACCAACCTATATCTAGAAATGAGAATTATAAAAAGTATATAAAAAAAACCTAGCTTCCTTGAGCATCAAGTTCACAAAGAACCGAAGAGAGAAACTTCTTCAAGCAATATTTGATTAATTCAAATATGATTTTTACAAACAAAGTTTTGGCCCTTTTTATGCAAATTTTAGGCCATGAAGTTTGATCCAACTAGAACAAAAAGACAAAGAGAAGCCCTTGAAAGACTAGAACTCCTAAATTAACTAGAACACACCCAAAATCCTCATAATACTAAAAAATAAGGCTACTTTTAGCCAAACAATAAAAATATGTGAAAATTGATAGCCAAATGGCTGTCGCACTCGGATAGCATCTAAGGATGACTGACCGAGTGCCATCCTCGGAATTATATCTAACTCACCTCGGGGAAACGGGGGGTCCTCACCACCCTCGGCCAGTGGCACCACCACCCTCGGAAGGGCATGATATGCCATTCTCGGTTAAGGTGTTTGAGGACCTCGGGGATCACCTCCCCACTCCCGAAGGAATACAATGTCCTCTGAAGGTCCTCTACATTGCCGAGGAGCCTCTCTCCACGACCCTCGGAGAACAAAGTCGTACCGAAGGGGTCTTACTTCCCGAAGAGGTCTCTTCCACCAAAAGGATCTTGAGAATACGACAAAAATGGTTAAGGAGCCTCTGACACGTGACCCTCGAACATGTCCTGACATGTCGCCTTCGTGCAATCCCTTGACACGCAGACCTCCCCCGGCCTAGGCTTCTGCCCAGATGTCCTACGGCCAACTAGGGGTCCCCACTCTCAAAGGTACGGACAACATCCGACCGAACACGTGTCGTGATCTAAGCGAGCTGTGTCAAACGGGCTTCTCCAGAACACCCTCCTATAAATTTTCGGGAAACAACCTGAACAAGGGGATCAGACTCTTAGGAAAAACAAACTCTTTACTCCCTACTTATTATTCTCCATTCTCAAACACTGACTTGGGTGTCGGAGGCTCCTCCCCCAAAAAAACAGTCCGGGGACCTCTTAACCCTTGTTCTTTGAGTGTCTCCTCATGACATCCTCCTCACCAGAAGTCCCCTCCAGACTTACCATGTTGTACAACGCAGATGTCAATGGGCATCATTTGGCGCCATCTATGGGAAACCGCTCTCAGATAGCCGTCGTTGAGACTAGGCATTCTAAGGACAAGGGACTCCCGAAGTCTCCGTCCACACTAGAAACTCAACAGGCAACCGAACAACCCACCACAGGGACTTCCTTGCTTGAGGACGAGCATCCTCTAACGATCACGATGGGTTTCCTACGTGATTTTTAATGGTCCATTGTGGCTGAAATGATGCAACAACTGGACCAAAAGTGGTCATAACCGCATCTGGGCCAAAGGCCCCCTTCACCAGCACTCTGTCGGGAGAGAAGCCTGAAGTCTACTCACTGAAGTTCGGGAGGCGGGGACCAACGTGATGAGTCCTTGATGGAGAACATACCCCCCAGGGTTCTATGTACTGGAGAAACGGGGTCCAAAGGGCCTAGGACTTCCCACCGGCGGAGTTCCTCACCAGAAGAAAGATCATAATCCCCCCGCCGCCGAAGTTACTTCCCAAAAAGGAGGCATCGCTTTCCGTTGCCAGAGGCCTCTAGGTAGCAAGAGGAAGAGCCCAGGACCACCGTCCTCATGGAAAAAATCCTAAAGAAATTGGAGAAGGTAGAAAGGCAGGTGGCTCGGAAACCCGTCTGGTCTAGGTTGTCGGAAACCTTCACCGGAGATAAATCACCGTTTATCTGAGCAATAGACGAGGCACCTATGCCAAGCGACTTTCGGGTGCCTCATTTGGAAACCTACGATGGGCGAAGTGACCCCCAGGCCCACCTGACCAAATACCAGCGTAGCATGGTGCTACACGGTGCTGATGATGCCACGCTGTGCAAATGTTTGAGGTCACCTTCTCCAGACCGGCGACGGCGTGGTACAACTCATTAGCCCCCGAAACCATCATGGGATTCCTAGAATTGTCCACCGCTTTCACACAACAATTCATCGGCAGCAGGCCGACGGTGAAGATGCCAGTCCAGATGTTCGACATAGCACAGAAGAATGGAGTGACCATTCGCGACTATGTCGAAAAGTTTAACCGAGAGGCCCTGAGTGTGCCGAACTTTTGGCCCAAAATATGCATCCTCGCCATGATACGAGGACTTTGACGAGACTCATAGCTATTCTATGAATTCTCGAAGGACCCGCCAGACACCCCCAGCAAGTTCTACAGAAGAGCCGAATAGCACATGACTGCTGAAGAGCTAAGGATGGATGGTCCAAAGCCCGACTATGTTTGCGCCGAAGGGCCATGCCAACAACCTCGCTACCCAATAGAATCAGGAAGTCGACCTCGGAAACAGAGAGGGAAAAAGTCGTTGACTTTTACTCCCTTGAATACCACGAGGATGAACATTCTAATTGCCATGGAGAGGTAGGGGCCCAAATTCAACATCCGAAGGCCATGACCTTGGACAACAAAAAGAACATGAAGTTTTGCCAGTTCCATCAGGATAATGGGCATGATATTGAGGATTGCTTCCAGCTGAGGAAGTACATTGAGTCTTTGATAAAATAGGGCCAACGTTGGCGCTACCTATGGATGCCCTCCCCGAAAGGAAGGAAGGAAGAGGGAAGGAAGGAAGATGATGAGGACTATGATTCCGACAGGCGTAGGAACCGAAGTCCCAAAAGGCATCCGCCACCCCCGGCTGGAGTAATCTAGATGATCACCACTAGACTACCTTCGGCAGAAAGAAAGAGGAAAGCCAGGGAGATCTCGGTGATGGAATTTGGTAACCCGTCGAACAAGATTGTTCAAAAAAATGGGTCTACCATAGTATTCCCTCATGACGACCCACTTTTAATCATGGAAGGGATAGCGAATTGGGATGTCAAAAGAGTACTACTCGACGATGGTTGTAATACTGATGTCTTATTCTCTCATCTACTGCAAAATTTGGGTATCCGAAAAGGCGATCTCAAGCCTGTTACCTCCCCTACCTTCAAGGTATGTCCATCCGAACTCCCTGTCCTTGGATGGATTGACCTCCCTTTAATGCTAAGGGGAACTTCGCCGCAAAACAAGGATAAACTCTTTGCTTCCACAATGACAAGGTTCATCGTCATAGATGTCCCTTTGTCATATAACGCCATCCTTGGAAGACAGACGCAAGGAAACCTCCATATGCGCCCAGATGTAAAATACTTGACTGTCACCTTCGCAACGAAGGACGGAGATGCTGAGATCTTCATTGACCAACGGGAAGTGAGAAAGGTCTTTGTGAAAGCAAGACAAGGCCCAGCAAAGAACCACACACAGACTTCGGGAGCAAAGGCTGTGATCGCAGAGAAGGCAAAGGGAGAAGAAACAGAAGACCCTGAGAAAATAGAGACAGAAAATGTGGAGCTTGTCCCAGGCCGAAGTACCCGAGTAGGGAAAAAACTGGCCGAAGGAGACAAGGAAAAACTTGTATCTTTTCTGTTAATTAACAAAGATCTGTTTGCCTACTCGTCGAAGGATATGCCTGAGGTAGACCCTTGCATAATCCAACATAGCCTTAAGGTGCACCCAAAGGCAAAGCCTGTCTGACAAAAAAAGCAAAGCCTCTCGGTGCATAAGAACAACTTCGTCAAAACTGAAGTCCAACGCTTAATGGAAGTAGGTGTGATAAGGGAAGTCAAATACCCCGAATAGCTTAGTAATGTGGTTATCGCTACAAAGGAAGGGAGTGATAAACTCCGAATGTGCATCGACTTCCGAAACGTAAATGATGCCTGTCCTAAAGATTCATATCCTCTGCTATCGATAGATCAGTTGGTTGATTCAACAGCCAAGTATGGTCTCCTAAGTTTCCTTGATGCCTTCAGCGGCTATCATCAAATCAGGATGGACCCCGAAGATGAGGAAAACAATGCCTTCATAATCGAAGTTGGTACATACTGCTATATTAGGATGGCCTTTGGGCTCAAGAATGTAGGGGTCACGTACCAAAGGTTGATGAACAGGGCCTTTAACTCCCAAATTGGGAAAAATATGAAAGTCTACATCGATGATATGATAGTTAAGAGCAAACTGCCTAGTAGTCATATCACGGATTTAGAGGAAGCATTCCACAAACTGAGTACCTTCGGAATCCATTCAACCCTGAAAAATGCGTGTTCAGGGTAAACGCGGGTAAGTTCCTTAGATTCATGGTATCAAAGAGAGGTATCGACACCAATCCTAAAAAAGTCAAGGCCCTGCTAGGATTCTGAACTCACACGATGGCTAAAGATGTGCAAAGACTCATAGGGAGAATCAGGTCCCTCAGCAGATTTATCTTCATATATGGGGATCGCTGCCGACTATTCTTTAAAGTCCTCACCAAGGTAGCAAAAAATAGTGGCGGCCTCGGAACCGAGGTGTGGCCCTGGGACAAAAACTATCAAAAGGCCTGGGAAGAGCTAAAAGACTACCTAACTCATCTACCGACACTTCGACAGCCACGAAAAAAAAAACCCCTCATGCTTTACCTCGTCGTTACTGAAAAAGCAGTAAGTTTGGTCCTAGTAATGGAAGAATTGGCAAAGCAATGGCCAGTATATTATGTGAGCAAGTCCCTGCATGGTGCCGAAGTCAGGTACCCCTTGCTACAAAAGGCTATTTATGCCCTGGTACTTGCAAGCAGGAGTCTATGTCCTTATTTCCAAAGCCACCCCATTATCATCCGAAGTAACTTGCCCCTTTGGGATATCATGAAGAAGGTAGACCACTCGGGAAGGCTTTCAAAGTGGTGCATCGAGCTCGGTGAGTATGACATCACTTATGAGCCGAGGAAAGCTATAAAAGCTCAAGCACTGGTAGATTTCATAGCCGAGGTACCCATTGCCGAACACAATCCATTTGACTTCGCAAAACATGAACCTGAGTGGACTCTGTTTGTTGACGGGGCCTCCAGCTTCGAACATCAATGAGCTGGAGTAATTCTTCGTGGTCTCGAAGGAATGGAAGCCATAAAAGCCATCAAGTTCAGATTTAATGTCACCAATAATGTGGCAGAATATGAAGCCCTCATAGCAGGTTTGTGCCTTGCTAGAAGAATTGGTGTGAGAAACTTAAAGGCCCACAGCGATTCTCAACTAGTAGTTCGACAGATGACAGGGGACTATAGCGCGAAGGACCCAACTTTGGAAAAATATCACGGGCTCGTATCAAAGCTCATCTAGGAGTTCGACACAGTGCACATTGAGAATGTGCCTTTTCAAGACAATGCTGAAGCAGATACCCTGGCCAAGTAAAAAAAGTCCACCGAAGTACTAAGTCACCTGAGCATAGCAATAATGAGCATAACAACCTCAGAAAGATGATGGAAAAACCCCATAACAAAATATCTTACAACCTCGGAGCTCCCCAAAGACCCTCATGAAGCGGAAAAAGTGCGAAGATGCTCCGGACAATATTTCCTAATCGGAGAAGAGCTATACCGACAAGGGTACGTGAGCCCACTGCAAAGGTGTGTCAGCGAAGAGGGCATAAAGACAGTCCTCAAAGAAGTCCACGAGGGTGCCTGTGGTTCCCACATAGGAACTGACGCCCTGGCAGAAGTACTACTCCGCCAAGGGTACTTCTAGCCTACCCTAAGAAAGGACGCGAGGCAGTTTGTACAGAAAATGTGACAATTACCAAAGACACGCCAGCGTCCAGAGGTTGCCCTCGAAAATGATGACTTCGGCTAACTACCCTTTTCCCTTTATAGTGTGGGGTATTGACCTTATTGGCCCTCTTCCAACTGCACCCGGAGGAGTAAAGTTCTGCATGATCACGGTAGATTACTTCACCAAGTGGATAGAGGCAAAGCCCCTTGCAACTATTTCGGTGAAGGACGTATAAAAATTCATCTGGAAAAACATCATATGCAGGTTCGGCATACTGAGGGTGATAGTCACCAACAATGGTTCCCAATTTATTGATAAAGGATTCCAAGAATTCACCACCGACCTCAAGGTAAAAATGCACTTCGCCCCTGTAGCCCATCCTCAGAGCAACGGACAGGTAGAGGTGTCTAACAGAACCATAAAAGATGGTTTGAAAAAGAGATTGAATGAAGCAAAAGGAAAATAGCCAGGAGAACTTCCTAGTGTACTATGGAGCTATCGGACAACGCCCCGAAGAGCCACAGGTGAGACACCTTTCTCACTCGTCTTCGGCACAGAGACCATTATTCCTATCGAGGTGGTCCAGCCATCGGTCAGGGTACAAGTGTTCAATGAAGAAGGGAATGATCTCGGGTTGAGAACTAAGCTCGATTTAATTGACAAACACAGGGAAGTGGCTGAACTTAGAAGAAAAGCTTTTCAGCAAAGGGTAGCCATAGCTGCAAACTTGCATGTCAGGCGAAAAGGAATTAGGAAGGGAAACCTTGTACTTCGGAAGGCTGAGTTTGAACCCCGAAAACCAGCTCACGGAGTACTTCGGGCAAACTAGGAAGGGCCTTGTTTGGTCCTTGATGAGGTTTGGCCAGGAGTCTATAAGCTCGGTGATACCGAAGGTGGAGAACTGAAAAATACATGGCATTTAAACACTTTGAAGAAGTTCTACACTTAGAAAATTTCTAAGTGTAGAACTTCTAGGTGTAAAATTTCCCAAAAAATCTCTAATTACAGAAAAGTTTCTGGGAAAAATAGCCCCACCTAAGCAATCTAACCAAACAATGTGCGAATATTTACTTGCGAAAATCACACATTTGCTCCAAAGGCGCATCAACCGAACATGGCTGATAAAAACAGGTGAAGGTTTGCCAAAAGACATTCGCCAAAATCAGTGTTATGCTGAAAGTGGTTGATAGAAAGTGCAAAAAACATCTTCCCGAGGGTCCTAGACCAAAAGTAGTCAAACTAACCCTTGGAACCGAAGATTATTTAAAGAGAAACTTGTCTTCAAACTTAGCCGAATTCTGAAGGAAATGAGGAATTTTATTCAAAAGAAGCCTTATTACAAGGAAGAGTATTACAAGAAGAAGACTACAAAGAAAAAGAAAAAGAAAAAGTGAAGCCCTAGACACCTAAGGGACCTCGCCATCACAAGAAGCGCCACCGCCAGCATCCTTGGTTGTGACCTTCAATATTGAAGGAAGAACAAATGGCAGGTTGAGATGATCTATCTTTGACCATGCCTAGCGAGGCCCCTCGGGGATGTCCAAAGCAGCTAGAAATGAGTGGTCGAGGTCGGCGTACTTTGCCAAGACTTGATGCCAAGCCAGACAAAAGCCGTCTTGGAAAGCAACCTTGGTTGCTTGATCGGCCTTGTCTTTCTTAACAGACAAGTTGTCCAGTTCCTTCTCCAACCTCGCAACCTCCTTCTCCAACTTCTTCTTCTTTTTCTTTTTCTTCGTCGCTTCCTCAGCGCGTCGACTTCGGCTTAAACCTCGGCATTCTCAGCAAGGGCCTTCGTTAGGAGAGCAGATTTTTCCTCATTCTCCTTTTGATAGGCCTCGTTTGCCGAAGTCAGCTCAACGACCTTCGCGGCGAGGTCAGACATCTTCTAGGAGAAATCCTTCAAGAGCTCCTCCTGGCTCTTCAAGAACTCCTCCCGAAGCTTGGCCACCTCTTCCTCGGCGATTTTGTTCAACTCGGCATACTTGACCACCGAGTTGGCACAAAAAACCTTGGTCCTCTGCAGACGCTCATCGACCTGGGACCGAACCAAGGACTGCTTTGCTGCCCATGCTCGAAAATATCCACTGTAGGCCAAGAGCTGCGAAAAGGGAAAATGTCGTGTACGGGTCAGAAAGCCATGAAATCTCAGGAAAATCTTCTAAGTCCTAAAAAGTTTAGGATTTACCTGGGCAGCATGTTCGGACATCCTTGCAGCAAGGACCTCCTCGTTGGGACACTTCTCGGCCAGGGACTTAAAGGTGGCATTGGTAAGCACCCCCTTCGCCATTTGAGGAGCCTTTTGCTGGCTATCCTCGGAGACCAAGTTCATGTCCTCCATGAACAACTAGAAAGGCTCCCTAGGAACCTTATCCTTTGGGATATGGGCGTCCCGAAGGGCACGCTTCCGGGCATGCTCTGCCACCCATGCCAAAGGTGCCACTTCCTTTGCAAAGTCACGCCAAAGTTCCATCAGTACATTATCCCTTAGCCATATGTCTAAAAGGTCAAAGATCCTAAAGATACTTAAATTTACAAAAAAAAATGGCTAAGGGGCAAACCTGGTGAAACCTCGGCAAGGTCGTCATCAAATTCGCAAACTTCCTCCAGTTCGGCAGGGACATGTTTGCCCTTGCTTCTTCTCTGCTCCTTGAGCTCCTCAGCAGAAGGGCCTCCTACCGAAGTGCCTAAGATGTTTGCTGAACTGACAGGACTCCGGGGAATGGAGAGGACGGCTACCTCTGATGGCGGGTCGGTGTAGACCGAAGGCTAGTCCCCGACCTCTATGACGTCCTCTAAGGGAGGGGGAAGAAGGTCTTTCTTCACTTTTTTGACCGAAGATGGCCTCCCTCCCAACACCTTCCGCCTCTTTAGGGCGGCTTTCTTCTTCCGTTTCCCCTTCTTGGCTTGACCGAGGAACAGGGACTTGTAGAAGGCTGCAGACTAATCGCCCATCTTTGAAAAAGAAATAAAATATCAGTGTAAGTCCATAGGGATACTTATACCAAAACATGGAAAGTGACTTACTCTCAAAAAGGGCTTCGTACGTGAGCTCCTTCCGAAGGAGCATCACCAACCACGCCTTCTTCCCTTCAATGTCAGGCGCTGCCATGCCAAGGTTGGTTTTGTGCTCCTTGATCACCCCTAACTCCCAAAGAACCTCTTCGGTCATGAGGTCCCACTTGATGAGGAAGGGATACAAGGAGCCTGTTGGTACCTCGGCATCCTAGTTGGCGACAGCTCTAATACGGCTGTCAAAATCCTCAAACCTCACTGCTAACTCAAAAGTTAGCAACTTGTTGGGATCAACAACATCCGTCTCCAGCGTCCCTCAGGCCCACCTGGTCGGCATGTGCGACCATGCCTCTGCCACCTTCAAGAAAAAGAACTTTTTTTGCCACCCTCGCCAACTGTCTTTGGTGTCGAAGGTGAACATATATTTTTTGCTCCTAGATCCCTGAGGTAGCAAGAAATATAAGCCACCCTTGGGGACCGGATAGAGCTTGTAGTACTACATAAAAATGATAAAGTGGGGTTCTATCTTGAAAACTCCACATATACAGAGAAAAACATTGAAATAAGAATAGGAGTTGGGAGGAAACTGATTCACGGCTATGCCATGGAATTGGCAAAAGTTGCATATCATCTTCGGCGGAGGAAACCGAAGTCCAGCCTTCAGCTAGGCTCGAAAAATAGTGACCTCGCTCGAATTGTTCATATAACTATACAGACCAGGTGTGGGTAGCCAGATGCCCGAGTAAGAAGGAAGAAAAAATTTCATTGTCCACTTCGCTAACTTCTCCGAAGTGGTACAACACGGATAAGAATTAAGAGAAAGCCAGCTCTCAGGGGTAGTTTGGACTGTCATGAGCGGAACGGGAGAACAAATTTTGAG
Source organism: Aquilaria sinensis (assembly GCA_005392925.1). NCBI lineage: Eukaryota > Viridiplantae > Streptophyta > Magnoliopsida > Malvales > Thymelaeaceae > Aquilaria > Aquilaria sinensis. The sequence goes on along the minus strand of SMDT01001351.1, from coordinate 50,903 downwards.
AAAAAAAGGGCAGAAGGCAAGAAACGACGCCGAAGAATGACATTGGAAAAGGAGATGACTTCAAAAAAATAGAAAAGGCTACAAACACAGAAAATCCAGGGACTTCAGAAGGAAAAACTCACCAAAGCTCTTGCCGAAGTCGGGGTTGGTGAACGCTGTCGTAAAGGCTCGCTGGAAATCACACTACCGCAGAAAATGGAGAAAAGCTTGAAAGCAAACGAAGGCAAAAGAAGAAGCAAAGGAAAGCAAGTGGGAACTTTGAAGCATGAGAGGGTTTATATAGGACAAAGGAGGTAGGCGAATCGTTGCCATAATTGCCCTTCAAAGGCAAATCGTCGCTATAATTACCTGCTAAAGGCGAAGAGACGCAGTTGATGTAACCGACGCAACTGTCCCTTAGTCACCACTTGACACGTGTCGCTCAGCACGGGAAATAAAGGCATGCCTTCTGACAGCGCGAAAGCCTAGACCTTCGTATCTGAAGTAACGCGTCTGATTACGAGATGTGACGGTCCACTAACTTGCTTATCCAAAGTAAAGCGTCTGATTTTGAGACGTGACAGTCCATTAACCTACCAAGTGGTAAGTAGCTAGTGACACCTTCTTGGTGGAGCTGAGTGGCATCCTCTCAAACATCTTTTCTATGAAGATTAACCACTCCTCAGCTCTCTCTGGCCCAGCTCTTCCATCAAACTGTGGAGGTCTTAGGCCTTGGAACCTCTCCAACAGTCTGACCTCATCTAGGCCCTCTAGATCCTCTGATCTATGTCTTCTGGATCTATGAGAGTCCTCTGTATGGTGATGCTCTCTATGATCTCTCTGCCTTTTCCTAGATCTTCTCTCACGGCCTTCCTCAATCTCATTCCTAGTGCAGGAATGGTCATAAACTGAGGGATTGGTCCTGGACACCTGACCAACCTTAGATCTTACTCTTCTGCCTCTTGGATTTCTCCTATCCTCATCTTCCACCTCAATGGTCTCATCATTTGTGTCTTCTAAGCTTCCAGAATGAACATATTCAGATGTGTTCCTAGTATCCTCTTCTAGTTATAGCTGTGCATCCCGAACTGGTTCTGTTGGAGCTACTTGGACTCCCTACTGTTGTCCTTGAATCAGCCTCATTAACTTTTCATTGATTAGAGCTAAGTTCCTTTGAAGCTCTAACCAAACCTGAGGCACTTCAGGGTTTGCTACCCCCTGTTTCCCCTAATTCCCTCTATTTTGTTCATTTCTTTGTTGCCTAGAATCAGTAGGAGGCCTTCGGGGTGGATCCCCTCTCCTTGTGGCAACCATGTTTACTTCCCTACATTGATGATCCATCATAGAGCACATATAAAGATCATAGGTATTTCAATGGTACTTGACACTAGCAGCTGACCAAACTGAGTTCATATATGTAGATGCATGCAATGCCAACTATATGCAATGTACATGTATAAACCATGCTCTGATACCAACTTCTGTTACCCACTCCGGCGTAGTCTAGTTATGGTGCCAAAACTGTCCATTTAGACTCCCAGGATTGGTAATGCTCTGTAGGCCATCAGAACACTACCCTTAGTGTGCCCTCTTGGGCACTATGTAAATACATGCATATTGGTCCAAACATCACACACATATTCACATTTCATGCACATCATGGCAGCAAAGAAGGAAAACACTAGCACAAGTCTTAGTTTTGGCTTCCACACGTTAGGCAATCTTGTTAAGTTCTAGTAGCCAGCTACTGCACCTGTAACTTCCACTAATAAACTGTATCATTCTAGCCACTTAGCCCCCTGTTTTCTTTGCTCCATTATCAAGTAGAGACTTACAGCAAACTAATGAATTTTTTTTTACATCAATAGCCCACCTATGGACCAAGTTATGGATTTTTTAAGTTGGTTACAAAAGTCTGACCAAATGAACAGTAACTCAGCCAACTTTGCAACATCATCTCTTTGGCTACAGGGCTCTACATCCATAAATTCCGAAGCCTAGTTAACCCTCTAGATGTCCTCTAGGTGTGGTCAAAATTTTATACCATGGTTCATTCTACACAGGGAGATATTAAACTTTATGTCCAGAGTCGAAATTCTGGCAACTTTTGGACCATTTTGCCCATACAATTTTTCCAAACCATGCAAACACTTCATTCACAAGGGGAAAGTCCTCCAAGGCTATCCCATACATGTCCAATACAGATATTAATTACATTCTCTTGCATCTAGCAACTTTATGTGGCCAAAACAGAATTTACAAGTAAGCAGCCTATTATTCACACTTAGGCAGCTTTGCACCACATCACTTACATAGCCAAAACATTACTCAAATGTTCACATACTTGTCTCATTTTACATACACTACATGTACATGCATACATGCACTGCAATATGGTCTTAACTCAGCTAAATATGTAACCTAGGTTATAGGAGGTCCTGAGACACAATGGACTCGAAAAACAGGATGCTGGACAGCTGCTGCACAACACAGTAAGTACTACCATTAAGAATACCAAATGTGCTCCTAAAATCACCAAACTTTCCAAATCATAACTAGACATATGACAGTTCATGTACCTGAGATTTTAGATCAAAACTCAAACCACAAAGGTTAGATTGAAGGTGATCTTTTAGCTGGACCTGAAATGACAGAATTGAGGGGAGTAAGTTTCATTGAGAAACTTAGTAAGAGTAGCACTTGGATTCAATAGGCAATGTATATATACAAGATATAGCAACCAAATGCAGCAGCCAAACACAAACAACAAACATATGAAATGTGGCAGCAACATACACCATACGTTAGTCCATAAAACATGCAATAAACTTAAATAAATCACTATGGCAGCCCTCCTCAAGCTAATGCTTGGTCGTATGAGGATTTTAACAGTAGTTATTACTAACTTTTCGGCTCTAGAAACCCAGAAATTCGCTGCCATCGCTGTGAACTTCACACTAGGTCACAAAACCATCAATAAGTGCACTCCCCTCACTAAGCTTGGTTCATCAAGCACATGGCCCTCTTCCAAGCTTAGCCCTAGCTCCATGGATGTTTGAAAATTGCAGAAAACAGTCCATGAGAGCAATAGAACCCTTACCTTGATGGGTATGCTAAAATTGGAGCTTGATCCTAGGTGCACTCAAGCAATAGCACCAAATAGCTTCCAATTGTGCTTCCTTGACTTCAATTGCAACTAGTTTTGGGTTTGAAGGTATGGTGGCTATGGAGGAAGTGTGGAGGAGAGGGCTGGCTTTCTTTTCGCTGGTGGAGGCCGAAATTTAGAGAAGCAAAGGTGGTCTTGACTACTTAAATAATCAAAAGTACACTAAACACACTTAAGTAGTCTTAACCTTGTCTTATGTCATTTTCCTTGCTACAAGACTATGGTTTCTTAGTCTTAATCTCTTGGCCTACATTTGACCATCCTTATCTTCCTTTAGCAGCCCTCCTTATGTGGGATAACCCCACAAAACTTCCATTTGACTTAAGTCATAGACATACACATCTTAAGGCTTACATTAGAACACTTAGGTCCTTTATGCCTTTTTGTGTTTTCTTTGCGCTTAGTTGTCTCCCATAAGCAATTTGGTCCTCCAATAGCACTTTCATACCATTCATATCCTTCCCATAACTCTCAAAATCTCTTTTGTGAAAGTTTTGCAATTGAGTACCCGAATTTCCAAAATCTTACAAAAAAGTCCATAGGTTGCTTAACAAACAAGCAATCCTTAAGGCTTTTCTTGGGGACCAAGTTACCAACTTGGAACACTTTTAAGGAGGTGTTGATCATACCTTTTACCCCCCACTACAATCACTATGGTGAGAATTACACAATATAATGGTTTTTAGCCATTATGACACACTTGTAATTCTCCCATTTTGTGAGGTGGTAACAATCCTCCCCCCCTTAAAAATTTTGGTCCTCCAAAATAGCCTTTAGCTTTGGGTATTCTTCAGGATACCTTTCCATAAGGTCTTTTTCAGTTTCCCAGGTTGCTTCTCTTTCAGAGTGGTGTGACCACTGAACTTTAACCATGGGAATATGTTTGTTTCTTAACCTTCTGGTATCCTTGGCTAAGATAGCTATAGGTTTCTCTTCATATGTCAAGTTAGGTTCCAACTGTATGTCTTCCACTACAATAGCATGCTTTGTGTCCAGTAGACACTTCTTAAGCATACTGATGTGAAAAACATTATGAACACTTGACATGCTTGGCGGTAGAGCTAACCTGTATGCTACCTTGCCAACTCTATCCAAGATCTCATAAGGACCGATGTATCTTGGAGCTAACTTGGTTCTTTTGCCAAATCTGACAGTGCCTTTGGTTGGTGCAACTTTCAGCCAAACATTGTCACCAACCTCAAATTCCAAGTCTCTCCTTCTTTTGTTGACATAGGCTGTGGTCCTTTCATTGGCTGCCTTTAATCTCTCTTGAATCTTCTTGATTTTGGCAGTAGTCTCTTCAATAATTTCGGGACCCAACTCTAGCCTGTCTGAGGCTTCCACCCAACAGTGGGGTGTCATGCACCTTCTTCCATATAATGCTTCATAAGGTGCCATGCCAATGGTGCTTTGGTAACTATTGTTATATGAGAATTCCACCAATGGCAAGTGTTGGTCCCATTCACCTTTGAAATCCAACACACAGCTCCTGAGCATGTCTTCCAGTATCTGTATCACCCTTTCAGATTGCCCATCTGTCTGAGGATGATAAGCAGTACTCAGGTGGATTTTGGTTCCTAGTGCTTTATGAAAAGCACTCCAAAACCGAGCTGTAAATCTTGGATCTCTATCAGATACAATGGAGTCTGGCACTCCATGTAGTCTCACTATCTCCTGGACATACATCTGGGCTAACTTCTCCAAGGAGTCTGTGAGTTTCATAGGTAAGAAGTGGGAACATTTGGTTAGCCTATCCACAATGACCCAGATTGTATCATGCCTTAATCTTGTCATAGGCAACCCAGTCAAAAAGTCCATGGTTATGTTGCCCCACTTCCTCACTGGTATAGGTAGAGTCTGTAGGATACCAGCTGGCTTCTGGTGCTCTACCTTTACCCTCTGGCATGTGGCACATTTGGAGACATAAGTAGCTATGTCTCTCTTCATATGTGGCCACCAGAAGTGACTCTTCAAATCTTTATACATTTTCTCACTTCCTGGATGGATGTTCAACTTGCTTGTGTGAGCTTCTTCAAGTATTTCATCCCTGAGCTTTGCTCCTTTAGGCACATATATTCGGTCCTTGAAGTACAGTAATCCTTGCTTGTAGGCAAAGGATTGATACAAGGAACCTTTTTCCTCTCCTGAGATCTTTTTCAGATCAGGATCTGTCTCCTGTGCCTTTTTGGCTTCTTCAATCCATCCAGACTGAATTGTCAATGTGTAAATTTGGGCTTCCTCCCACTTATGCCATTTATGCCATAGGCATAGCAGACTATTTTGCTCATCATGATCAGCTAAGGATCCTCCTTTCAAAAGTCCTGTGTACTTCCTGCTCAAGGCATCTGCTACTAGATTGCCTTTGCCCTCTGTGTACTGTATACTGCAGTCATAGTCCTTGATGTACTCTAACCATCTCCTTTGCCTCATGTTCAACTCTTTCTGAGTGAACAAGTACTTTAGGCTCTTATGGTCAGTGTAGATCACAAAGGAACTACCCATCAAGTAATGTCTCCATTGCTTCAGAGCAAAAATCACTGCTGCCAGTTCTAGGTCATGGGTAGGATAATTTTGCTCATGGGGTCTTAACTGCCTTGACCCATAAGCAATGACATTTCTGTCTTGCATAAGCACACAACCTAACCCAGATCTAGATGCATCTGTATATATGATGTAGGGCTTACTTGGATCAGGAAGAATCAACACTGGAGCTTTAATCAACCTCTGCTTGAGCTCCTGGAAACTCTTTTCACACTTCTCAGTCCACTCAAATCTTTGACCCTTCTTGGTCAGATGAGTAAGAACTGAGGCAATCATGGAAAAGCCTGATACAAATCTCCTGTAGTATCCAGCTAATCCTAGGAAACTTCTGATTTCCTTCACAGTCTTTGGTCTTTCCCACTCTTGCACTGCCTTGACCTTTTCAGGGTTCGCCTTAAGGCCTTGTGCATCTATGATGTGTCCTAGGAAAGACACTTCCCTTATCCAGAATTCACACTTGGATAACTTGGCATAAAGCTGATGCTGCAACAGAGTCTTTAAGACAATCTTCAGATGATGTTCATGTTCATTTTCATCCTTGGAATACACTAGGATGTCATCAATGAACACAACCACAAATTTGTCCAGATGTGGTCTGAACACCCTGTTCATCAAGTCCATGAAAGCAGCTGGGGCATTAGTCAAACCAAATGGCATGACTGTGTACTCATAATGCCCATATCTGGTCCTAAATGCAGTCTTAGGAATGTCCTCTTCCTTTACTCTCAACTGGAAGTATCCAGATCTCAAATCTATCTTGGAGAAGATCTTAGCTCCCTTGAGTTGATCAAACAGATCCTCAATCCTAGGGAGTGGATACTTGTTCTTGATAGTCACTGCATTAAGCTTCCTGTAGTCAATGCATAGTCTCAAAGATCCATCCTTCTTTTTCACAAAGAGAACAGGAGCTCCCCATGGTGAAACACTTGGCCTTATGAACCCTTTTTCAAGAAGTTCATCAAGTTGTTTCTTGAGCTCATTCATCTCTGTGATTGGCATTCTGTAAGGAGGTATGGATATTGGACTAGCTTCTGGTTGCAGCTTGATTTCAAATTCAATCTCCCTTTGTGGAGGAATACCTGGCAGGTCTTTAGGAAAGACTTGTGGAAAGTCTCTCACTATAGGTATTCTGTCCACTTCCTTATCACAGTGCAATTCATTCAATGCATAACAGTAATCATGCTCAGAAATCACAGGTATCTCATCTAATACCTCTAGCTCCATGCCATGCATTTCATACACTAATTCCTTAGAATTCACTAATGCATGCACTTCACCATCAGGCAATGTGATTTCCCTCTTAGCACAATCAATTCTTATGTTATGCATAGCAAGCCAATTCATACCTAGCACTAAATCATACTTAGGAATGTCCAACACTAGCAGATTAGTCATAACCTTAGTCTTTCCTACTACTAGCTCACAATCCTTAGCTAGGTCATTAGTGAAAAGACATTGACTACCTGCTGTTTTCACTAAGGATATCCTAGGCATGATTTCAGTAGGCAATTTCATGGCATCAACAAATTTCCTAGCCACTATAGACACAGATGCACCAGTATCAAATAGAACACTAACAGGCATACCATTAAGGTAAATGTTACCTCTTAGTGCTCCTCCCTGCTCTGATGTCTCTGGCCTCTCCACTTGGAAGACTCTGCCAGCTCTTTGCACTGGAGGCCGAGGCACTGGAGGAACTGGCCTCTGCTGTCCCTCCCTTGGTGCTCCTCCTCTAGGTCCTGCCCCAATAGGTCTTACTGGACCTTGGTCTTCTGGCCTCCTTTGAACCTGTGGGCAGTCTTTGATCCAATGATCCATGGATCCACATCTTAGACACGCTTGGGTGTCAAAATAGCAAGGTTTCTTCCCATGAAACTTCTTGCATTTAGGGCACCTTAGGCCAGGGAACTTCCCCTTAACCTTGCCCTCACCACCAAGATGAGAATTCTTGGCAATTCCTTTGCCATGTGGTGCCTTCTTCTGCTTGCCTCCTGCCTGACTACTTTCCCCTGGTCCACTGGGAAAGTACTTAGTCTCATACTCCTCTTGCTCTACTAATAGAGCTTTCTGCACTGCTTCATAGTATGTAACTGCTCCAAAAGGTCTAACAGCCTTTCTAATGTCTGACTTTAGGCCTCTGACAAATCTTTTGGCCTTCAATTCCTCTAATCCATGATACTGAGGAGCATACCTCACCAACTGATTGAATTTGTGCTCATACTCTAGGACACTGAGGTTGTCCTGCCTTAGAGCATCAAATTCAGCTTGCTTCATATCCTTGATGGCATCACTGATGTACTGTTCCTGGAACAGCTGTGTGAACTCTGGCCAGCTCATCTCAATATCTCTTCCTGGCCTTCTGCCCTTCTGGAAAGCATACCTGTCTCTGGTGTTTCTCCACCACATCTCTGCACTGCCTACCAAGTTGTAAGTAGCCAGTGACACCTTCTTGGTGGAGCTGAGTGGCATCCTCTCAAACATCTTTTCTATGAAGATTAACCACTCCTCAGCTCTCTCTGGCCCAGCTCTTCCATCAAACTGTGGAGGTCTTAGGCCTTGGAACCTCTCCAACAGTCTGACCTCATCTAGGCCCTCTAGATCCTCTGATCTATGTCTCCTGGATCTATGAGAGTCCTTCTGTATGGTGATGCTCTCTATGATCTCTCTGCCTTCTCCTAGATCTTCTCTCACGGCCTTCCTCAATCTCATTCCTAGTGCAGGAATGGTCATAGACTGAGGGATTGGTCCTGGACACCTGACCAATCTCAGATCTTACTCTTCTGCCTCTTGGATTTCTCCTATCCTCATCTTCCACCTCAATGGTCTCATCATTTGTGTCTTCTAAGCTTCCAGAAGGAACATATTCAGATGTGTTCCTAGTATCCTCTTCTGGTTGTTGCTGTGCATCCTGAACTAGTTCTGCTGGAGCTACTTGGACTCCCTGCTGTTGTCCTTGAATCAGCCTCATTAAGTTTTCATTGATTAGAGCTAAGTTCCTCTGAAGCTCTAACCAAACCTGAGGCACTTCAGGGTTTGCTACCCCCTGTTGCCCCTGATTCCCTCTATTCTGTTCATTTCTTTGTTGCCCAGAATCAGTAGGAGGCCTTCGGGGTGGATCCCCTCTCCTTGTGGCAACCATGTTTACTTCCTGCATTGATGATCCATCATAGAGCACATATAAAGATCATAGGTATTTCAATGGTACTTGACACTAGCAGCTGACCAAACTGAGTTCATATATGTAGATGCATGCAATGCCAACTATATGCAATGTACATGTATAAACCATGCTCTGATACCAACTTCTGTTACCCACTCCGGGGTAGTCCAGTTATGGTGCCACACATTAGACCATCTTGAATGTTCTATGGCCAAATACATGCACCCTGTACTTGTAGGGTCTAACATCCCCATATTTGCCCAAATTTACATCAATGGCCAAAAATTTACAAGTAGCAGACCAAATACACAACTCAGGCAACACTTAGGCACAGGTAAATCACAAACTCCCAGTTAACTGTATAGCTCCATTCTAGGTTTTGTCAAATATTTCATGCCAATATTAGTTCTATATTAAACTTTATGTACAGAGTCATGGCAACTTTTGGACCATTACACAAGTTTTCCATAGTTCATTGGGGAAATAAAGGCTATCCCATATATGTCCACTACACATTAGGAAGTACATTTATTCCTTTTAACAACTTTATGTGGCCAAAACAGAATTTACAAGTAAGCAGCCCATCATTCACACTTAGGCAGCTTTGCACCACATCACTTACATAGCCAAAACATTACTCAAATTTTCTCATACTTGTCTCATTTTACATACACTACATTTACATTCATACATTCACTAAAATATGGTCTTAACTCAGCTAAATACGCACCCTAGGTTACAGGAGGTCCTGAGACACAATGGACTCCAAAAACAGGATGCTGGACAGCCGCGGCACAACACAGTAAGTACCACCATTAAAAATACCAAATGTGCTCCTAAAATCACCAAAATTTCCAGATCACAACTACACATATGGAAGTTCATGCACCTGAAATTTCAGATCAAAAATCAAACCAGAAAGGTTAGTTTGAAGGTGATCTTTCAGCTGGACCTGAAATGACAGAATTGAGGGGAGTAAGTTTCATTGAGAAACTTAGTAAGGGTAGCACTTGGATTCAATAGGCAATGTAACCATCATTAAAACCTGCATCCAAAGACACTAAAACACAAAAACCACAATGCATATATACAAGATATAGCAACCAAATGCAGCAGCCAAACACAAACAACAAACACATGAAATGTGGCAGCAACATATACCATAGGTTAGTCCATAAAACATGCAATAAACTTAAATAAATCACTATGGCAGCCCTCCTCAAGCTAATTCTTGGTCTTAGGAGGATTTTAGAAGTAGTTAGTACTAACTTTTGTGCTCTAGAAACCCAGAAATTCGCTGCCATCACTGTGCACTTCACACTAGGTCACAAAACCTTCAATAAGTGCACTCCCCTCACTAAGCTTGGTTCATCAAGCACATGGCTCTCTTCCAAGCTTAGCCCTAGCTCCATGGATGTTTGAAAATACAGAAAACAACCCATGAGAGCAAGAGAACCCTTACCTTGATGGGTATGCTGAAATTGGAGCTTGATCCTAGGTGCACTCAAGCAATAGCACCAAATAGCTTCCAATTGTGCTTCCTTGACTTCAATTGCAAGTAGTTTTGAGTTTGAAGGTATGGTGGCTATGGAGGAAGTGTGGAGGAGAGGGCTGGCTTTCTTTTTGCTGGTGGAGGCCAAAATTTAGAGAAGCAAAGGTGGTCTTGACTACTTAAATAGTCAAAAGTACACTAAACACACTTAAGTAGTCTTAACCTTGTCTTATGTCATTTTCCTTGCTACAAGACTATGGTTTCTTAGTCTTAATCTCTTGGCCCACATTTGACCATCCTTATCTTCCTTTAGCAGCCCTCCTTATGTGGGATAACCCCACAAAACTTCCATTTGACTTAAGTCATAGACATACACATCTTAAGGCCTACATTAGAACACTTAGGTCCTTTATGCCTTTTTGTATTTTCTTTGTCCTTAGTTGTCTTCCATAAGCAATTTGGTCCTCCAATAGCACTTTCATACCATTCATATCCTTCCCATAACTCTCGAAATCTATTTTGTGAAAGTTTTGCAATTAAGTACCTGAATTTCCAAAATCTTACAAAAAAGTCCATAGGTTGCTTGACAAACAAGCAATCCTTAAGACTTTTCTTGGGGACCAAGTTACCAACTTGGAACACTTTTAAGGAGGTGTTGATCATACCTTTTACCCCCCACACTACAATCACTATGATGAGAATTACACAATATAATGGTTTTTAGCCATTATGACACACTTGTAATTCTCCCATTTTGTGAGGTGGTAACTCTCGTTGTACCCTCAAAGATTCTGCTCATCGAAGTTTCCACTTCGGCTTTCCGAAGGTGGGGCATGTGATAGCCAAATGGCTATCACACTCGGATAACATCTAAGGATGACTGACTAAGTGCCATCCTCGAAATTATATCTAACTCACCTCGGGGAAACGGGGGGTCCTCACCACCCTCGGCCAGTGGCACCACCACCTTCGGAAGGGCATGATATGCTAATCTTGGTTAAGGTGTCTGGGGACCTCGGGGATCACCTCCCTACTCACGGAGGAATACGACATCCTTTGAAGGTCCTCTACATTGCCGAGGAGCTTCTCTCCATCACCCTCGGAGAACAAAGTCGTACCTAAGAGGACTCTTCCACCAAAGGGATCTCGAGAATACGACAAAAATGGTTAAGGAGCCTCTGACACGCCGCCCCTCGAACATGTCTTGACACGCCACCTTCGTGCACCCCCTGACACGCAAACCTCCCTCGGCCTAGGCTTCTGCCCAGACGGCCTACGGCTAGCTAGGGGTCCCCACTCCTGAAGGTACGGACAACATCCTATCGAATCGAGAAATGACCTAAGCAAGGGGATTAGACTCTCAGGAAAAACAAACTCTCTACTCCCTACTTATTATTCTCCATTCTCAAATACTGACATGGGTGTCGGAGGCTCTTCCCCCGGAAAAACACTCCGGGGACCTCCTAACCCTTGTTCTTTGAGCGTTTCAGGCAATCTCTCCCCGGAAGCCTCTCCTCATGACGTCCTCCTCACCGGAAGTCCCCTCCAGACTTACCATATTGTACAACGCAGATGTTAACGGGCATAAAAAATATACTTGTTCCCACTACCTCACACTTAAGTAACTAAATATGTGCATGTATGCTCTTAGTGTTGGGTTTCGGGAGCCAAACAGCGCAGCGGAATTTAACCGAAACCCTCCAGGATCCAAGTGAAACGGGGTAAACTGGGTGTTCGAAAATTTTCATACCTAATTTTCGATTGAGATCTCTCACTCAACTGTAGAGTCGAATCACAAAACCTGAACAATTGACGTGTTCAGGCTCTCTATGGTATCCACACGAGCCTCTCGGGATCACCACGCTTCCACCACGTCCCGGTAGATGCGTTTCTCTTGCGCTCGCAGTGCTAGCTTGCGTCCTCCAAGGAATTGCAAAAGAAGAGTGCGGCTGTCCTTTTTGGAGGCTAGGGCAAGGAGACCTGCGAATTTCTCACTTAAAAGTTGTATTTATAGTGAGACTCAACTTCCAGGCCTAATAGGTTTCAAAGCCCTAATCCAATTAGGATTTAATTTCGGGCTTAATAATGGCTCAACTTTTTGGCCCATTATTAATACGAAATTAAAGTAAAACCATAACCCAAATAATTAGCCCATGCACTCTAATGATCCAAATTGCTTTATGTGTGCGACCCAATAGGCTCTTATCACGTTGGCAATGATCATAAATCACATTTATGATCATAAGTAATGAGCGGTGTCTAGCAACACATCATTGCTACCCAAGTGACAAGATTGTCGATGATTCGACTAAACCTTTATGATCATCACCGATATATGCCATTGTCCCTTTGTCCAAGATATCAAGACTAAGCACGAGACATGGAATGTGTCACTCTCGTATAGCCCAATCTTTGGTTTCTTGATTACCGAGTAGACTAACTTAAACTGATGACATTGATATCGCATATCAACTCATCCGAGCATGGCCATGCATTTTCTAAGTCTCACTCTATCAAGGGGCCCGAAGATATCGCTCCCGTTACATAGGAGGGACAAATCCCATCTTGATCATACAAATCCCTCCGCATGATATGTGACATACCCAATGACCTCCTTCAAGTTCACTCAGTTACGAGCAACAAAGGAAAGTATCAAAGTATGTGACTCACATGTAGGGAACCTTGATGATCTTAGGTCGAAGGACTACATATACCCTGATCACTATGGGAATCACTTATGACACTCATATAACGATCCATGTAGTGTTCTCATGGTGGGTCGGTCCAGTACACAAGTTCTCCAACTTGTACCCATATGTAGACTACATATCTCATATTAGTCTCCACATATGCTAGTCGTTACGTATTATTGCAACCCGCTCCACAATAATACTAGACCAGGGACTTTTAAGAATATCATTATTCTAGGGTTACAATTATGTTTGTTAAGTTACGCAGGAACAAAACAACAAACATAATTGCTGGATTAATGCCTTAATAAATTATCATGACTCAATGTGCAAAAATACAATCATCTCATGACTGGCTTTTGGGCACAACACTAACACTTAGTGCACTACACCTTGATTCTTCAACAAATTTAAGAATTGTATGGTGTTGTTCCAGGTGAGCTCTTTGGTGCTCTCCATGCCATCTACAATTTTCTTAGCCTCTAAATGCTCAAAATGTTGTTGAACCAAGCCTTGTAATGCTTCCAGAAGCTCTTTAGATTGTCTCCCAAACATAGGTCCAAAAGTAAACTTCAAGGGGTTCTTTAGCACTCTTGTATTTCCACCTTCTTTGCTAGTTGAGTTCATATCACTTTCATTACTTAAAATTGTTGCATAGCACTTGCTAAAATAATTATAAAGGACCATAAAAAAGGGGAAATAGGTTATTTAGGGTTTATCTTACATGGCATATATATATTTGGCAAAACCTTAAACGGGTTGAGCACTCCTTAGCCACCTTATTGGGTTCACCCCTTAGGCTGCATTGATTCCAGCATGAAGGTTAGAAACATGTGATCTTTGCCAAAAGACCATTGTCCAAGTCAAGCACATATAAAAAGTTGAAACATTAAATCAAATCACACACTATCATAGTATTGAAAAAAATATAACAGAAATTGAGAAGACAAAGTCAGCCCCAAATATAAATGATGCTAGAGAAAGGAATTGGTGTACTTGCAATGAAAGTTATAAAGAAAACATTCCAAATTATCACATATTTCTTGTCTATAATTGATTTTAAGGTCATATTTAACTAAATGTTCTTTGTCATACAGTCATGACTCAATGTTCTTTGGTGGTATTTAGATGCGCATAACTTAGTACTTTGGTAATGCCGTGCTCCAATATGGTGTTGTATTTGGTTTCTATGTAACTTTGTACTGCTAGCTAATTAATATTTAATCTATGTTGCTAGTTTTTAAGATTTTGCGACTTTAATCCATTATTTGGTGATTTTTTTTAGAAGTGAGGATTGATTCAGGTTATCACTGAGAGTTTCTTATAGAGTGGTTTAAAGACTAATAACATTTGTGTTAATAGCATTTGGGCACTATTTAAATATACATTCACTAATGAAGAGAAAAAAAAAAAGAGAAAAGAGAGAGAAAAGCAAGGAAAGTGGACGGGCTCTCGAATGATCTTATTTGGGCTTCCGAATGCTCTTATTTGGGCTTCCGAATGCTCTGGCCCTGTAATCATTCGAAGAAACAGAATGGCCTATAAAACAATCACATCTCCTGACCCTAGGGTTTCTTATCTGTTTAGCAGCTAACAGTCATCGATTCCTGCCTAGCAGCCTCGGTCTCCAAGCTCCTCTCGTCCTCGGCTCAACCATGGTAATTCCTCTTACAGTTGTTGTTCCCCCAGAAAATAGAAGGTAAGAAACTTGAGAATGTGTTGAACGATAGCTTTTGTTTAACCTTTTATCTATCCAATTTCTTATCAGATCATCCCGGAAAAGAACAGACGTGAGATCTGCAAGTACCTCTTTCAAGGTAATCTAGTCCGTCGAACAAAGTAGAGTAATAAATCTGGTAAATTTGATTTAGTGTTCATCTGGGTTTTTTTTTTGTTTTCGCAGAGGGGGTTTGCTATGCGAAGAAGGATTACAATATGCCCAAGCACCCAGAAATCGATGTGCCCAATCTGCAGGTTATAAAGCTGATGCAGAGCTTCAAGTCCAAGGAATATGTCCGTGAGACGTTCGCTTGGATGCATTACTATTGGTACTTGACTAACGATGGCATCGAGTTCCTGAGGACTTACCTCAACCTTCCCTCTGAAATTGTGCCTGCTACTTTGAAGAAGCAGGCTAAGCCTGCTGGTCGCCCCTTCGGCGGGCCTGGTGGCGATCGTCCTCGGTATGTTCTTGAGCTTTGGATTACACATCAATGTTTTTTTTCGTTTGTTGTATAACATTCGTTGTTTGATTCGGAATGATTTTTTTCGTTGTTGCTAATGTTTGCCCCCAAGTTAATGACTATACCTGTACGTGGATTTTTACATTTTTAATTTTGTTACGAGCTCTTAGCATCGTAAGCCACTCCACTTCATATGAATTGTTGTTTCATGTACTCTTGCCTTTGCTCGGTTTGGATTGTAATTCTCTTGCGATTTGTTTTAGGTGCTCTCATTTTAGAAACTGTGATGCTTAGGAAGTTTACAAAACTTTTCAAGAAGTGTTAATGATTGCTGGCCAGTTTAAATATAAGAATTTCTAGATTTGACCAAAATGTCATTGTAACTCTGGTAACAATATAATGTCTTCATGTCTATGTTCAGTGGACCACCTCGTTTTGATGGTGAGAGGAGGTTTGGAGATCGGGAAGGCTATCGTGGGGCTCCTCGAGGAGCTGGTGGCGAGTTTGGCGACAAGGGTGGAGCTCCTGCTGACTATCAACCTGCTTTCAGGGTGAATTTTCCCCAAGAATTATTGCATCAGTACTATTATAGCTTATTCTACATTATGTTACTGACTATTCTCATTTTATTGTGTAAATTCACAGGGCCCTGGTGGAAGACCTGCATTTGGCCGTGGTGGTGGTGGATTTGGTGCTGGACCTGCTGGAGGTGCCGGTATCCCTTGAATGGATGTTTTTCTGCGTGCAGTAGTTTTGGCTACTTAGATCATGAGCATGATATGGCGATTGCTATGCTTTAGTGTTTGATAACCGTAGTGTAAGCTTTATATAATTTTTGTTATCAATACTATCACTTTGTTGAATGCCAATTTCATGAACCAGTTCCTTTCCTTCTTGTAGACCTAGTGTCGTGGGTTTTCATTTCGTTCATCGTTACGGTTGATTAGCTTGGATGCTGCGAGTGTGATGCGATGCCTTGTTTGATTCGCGGATTTATTTGAAACAATTTTGTTTTCTTTTTAGCAAATTCAGCTTCTAATGTGTCGAGCACGTTGGTGTGTCGAAGCAAAAGCCTACTTTTATGGCTATCATAGCTGGCAATGCTAAGGGATTTTATTTGCATACGAGAGAATTGTTACAATCAAAACTTGTAAGATGTGGGAGCCAAGTCTTGAAATGTTGCTTAAGTAATAGAAAATGTAGGGTTGAAAATGAGGCAAGCTGATTATGTTTGGCTTGAAATAGCTATTGAACTTGATGTTTTGTTAATGTTAGATTGAAAACGTTTTGAAAGAGTCATGAATGAGCTTTTAATATATTGAGCCTTAGCTCGAGTTGTATGTTCATTTTTTCACCTATAAGAAAATGTATGAATTCTGTGTTGCTTGAAGAGCTTATGAAATGTCTGGTTTATCAACTATGTTTGGATGAGTAAGGGATGTGATACAAACTCTATTGGTAAAAGGATGACGTGCGCAAGGTGCTAATAAGTTTCAGAAACAACACTTCAAGGGACAGGAGTTTGACCTCTACCCATAACCAACTTGTGGTTAGAAATAAAAAGTATAAAAGGAACAAAAAAAACCAAATTTTATTATACACCAAGGTAAGTTCTTAAAGAGCCAAAGAGAATAATTTAAAAAATAATATTGCATTATGCAAAGTCTGTCTTTTGCAAGCAAAATAAAGTCCACTTATAGCTAGAAAACTAGGTGATGGCGTTGGGTTAGCCATCGTTTACGTTCCCGCCGTGGCTCCACGACGGGGGTGACAAGGACCTCCTGAGGGATGTCATAAGTGGCCGTCCTACGATGGAGAGCGGGGGTCATGAAAGATTTTCGGTGAAGGAAAGAGCCTGAAAAAGCTGACGTCTTCAAGTGGTTCAGCCTGAAATATACAGAAAACAGGGGTTAGGAGGTCCCCGGAGCGATTTTCCGGGGAGGAGCCTCCGACGCCCAAGTCAGTGTCTCTAAATAGCAAAGAATAGGCATAAAATAGACTAGCTGGGGGTATTTTTCTGGCATGCAAATAAGGAGAAGCATCACGCCAGAGGCGTTTTTCTGGCATGCCTAGAGGAGAAAAGAGGAGAAAACTGGGACTCTGGAGTATTCCCCCAAAGCTCCTATCCAGCCCCCCTCCTCCCTCTTGCCCAGAGTTTTTCCTGCTGTAAATAGGAGAAAATGAACCCTCCTGATCGTGACACATGTATGGACGGATAGGATCTGTACCTCTTAAACAGGAAAGTGGTCAGCCGTGTGCAGGCTTTCTCGGGCAATGGTTTGTCAAAAATCGTGTCTCAGTGTGCCAGAGCACGGACTACAGTGGCCTGTCAGAATGCTTGAGGTCAATGTCTAGGACATACGGGCAAATATGTCAGAGACTCCTTCGTATCACCCATCACCCCTCCGAGGTCCCTCGGCCGACGTTACCTTTTAGGTAGACGAGCAAGGACTTCTCCTGGGGTGACACCGTTTCTCCGGGGTGTTCTTACTCTTCCGAAGTTGGTTCATTCGTCCTCTGATGGGGAGGCGATACAGTAACTCTCCGAGGTTGGTGTGATGGGTCTTCTGAGGTCGGATATGTCAGGCGTTTGGCCCCTCCTCCGAAGTTAGTGGCCAAGATCGTGGCACTTTGGCCATCACTAGGGCTATTTGGCATTACAAGCAAGATAAAACCTAAACCTAATGGAACTAAGAAATCCTAGTCAAGCTACAATTTGCAACACAGTTTGGACACAAACATGTGCGTAAGTTGGTTAACTTAATTCTTATGTGCTCCAAATGAGTTTCTAGTCTTATTGGTAAGTTAAATAACAGAATTAAACTGAAAAAATAACAAAAATAAAACCTTAGAAACAAACTAGATCTGCAAACCCCAAGGTGTGCACTCAATTGTACTCTAAGTGTCACTTAGGGTTCCTACTTGGGCTTTGTAGGTTTGGACAATGTTTTTGAGTTCCGTTAGCTTGTGGCTTTTCTTTAGGATATGTAGGGAAGTATTGAAGCTTCAGGGCATGTAAAATCTTGCCGTATCAATAAATGGCATGGTAGGGCTCCAAAAGGGGCTCCCTAGATGCATGCAAGGGCTTCATCGGTACTTGTGTCTGGGCACCTAAGGATGGTGCACCAAGCAATGCCATCACTCCATAATGATCCATGAGACACTCCAACTCCATGACAAGTTCCAACTTCATCTTCCAAGAAATAGCTTGTGACAAAGGCATGAAGTGCATGAGTCATATCCTTAGCTCTTCTCCTAGTGATTAGTCCAATATGGATCTTCAGAGGGTCCTTGCTTTCCTTGAGTATGCCTCCTTGATTCTCATTAGCATGGTTCTTGCAAAACATGTTGACTAGGAGTTAGTAGTACAGGTCCTGGTAAATCATCTTGGACTTCATCTTGTTCATTCTTTATGCCAAGAATTGCAAGGTTTGTCTCACAACTGTCATAAGTACGCCTACGTATTTCCTTTTTGTGAAAAGCCTCAATCAATGGCAGTCGAATAATTCATCAGCAAAGCAGCCGAATTTGATATGCCTTTCCAAACCATCCAGAACAAAATAGATCGACCTGTTATCAGGATGTGTTGAATCATTCACCATAAATCCAAAGAGATCTCCACCAACCTCAACATAGCTCAATCCCCCTTCTTTTGTCATCCCTCCTTCCCTCTTCATCGCTGCCCTCACCTTTGCTGCATCCTCCCACCGTCCTGCACTTGCATAAACATTCGACAGAGACACTCTCCAGGCTTTTCCATTTGGATCTAGTAGTGAGAGCTCATGTGCCACATGTTCAGCTATATCAATGTCACCTGAGAACACGCATGCACCCAGTAATGCACACAAAACGTCCTTGCTTGGTTTTTTAGGCATTTTGTCTACCAAGGCTTTTGCCTCTTTTAGTCTCCCTGATCTCCCCAGAAGATCTACAAGACAAATGCAATGCTCCATGCAAGGTTGCAATTTGTGCGCTCTTACCATGGAAGAAAAGATTTTGATGCCTTCTTTGACAAATCCTGTGTGTGAGCAAGCTGAGAGGATATTTGTGAAAGTAATTGCATTTGGCTGAAGCATGTTAGAGTGCTCAAGCTCAGTGAATGTTTGCAGAGCTGCTCTTCCATCTCCATTCGTTCCATATGCAGCAATCAGAGAATTCCATGAACTAAGATCTTTTCTAGGAATGTCATTGAATATCTCCTTGGCCATATCCATTCGTCCTGATTTTCCGTACATGTCTAGCAATGCATTCTGGATAAAAGTATCACCAATCAGACCAGCTTTAATGATAAATCCATGAACAACTTGTCCTGGAACCAGTAAAGCAGAGATGGAACAGGCTCTAATTGATCCTAACATAGTGATAAAATCAGGGCATACCATTTCTCCTTCTCTGTGGGAAAGGACATCTTTGGCCAGCAGCATAGCTTCATAGCAGTGAGCATTGTTTACAAGCTGCGTTATCATTGTGTTCCATGAAATACCGTCCCTACTTCTCATCCTGTCAAAGAGTTTGAAGGCAGAGCTCATATCTGCATTTCCTCCATACATAACAATCATGGAGTTCTCTATGACTGTGCAAGGGAGAGATCCGTGCTTGATTAAGTAGCAATGGATCTGTTTCCCAGTCTGCAAGGAATTGGAGCGGCTGCAGCCCTGCAATAGGGTTGCAATAGTCTCATCTGTAAGATACAAACTTCCACTTGAAAAGCAAAATCTGCAAAAAATTTGCATTGCATCTTCAAAGCACCCATTAACCAAATACATCTCAACCAAAGAATTAAGCACAAGCTCATGTTCACACCATCCCAACTTTGTAACCAAGCCATGGATCCAGCACAATACCCTCCATTCTCCGGTGCAGGAACATGCCCTTAAAACGCTAAGAGTTGTTACCTCACTTGCCATCAGCCCATCATTTTGCATACTGAAGAAGAGAAGAAGCGCTTCTCGTGCCATTCCATGGAGAACAGCGCCCGAAATGACAGATGTCCACGACACAACATCCCTGCCGCCAAATTTCTCCAGAACTTTTGCTGCATCTTCCAAGCTCCCGGCTTTTGCATACGCTCCTATCAGAGAATTCTGCAAGAAACCATCTGAAACGAATCCAGTCTTTACAACACACCCATGAAGAACTTGAATTAACTTCACATCGCCTACCTGCTTGCAAGCTCGCAAAACCGAAGCAAGAGTAAATTCATTAGGACATTCGTAATTTAACATTTCCGAATACAAGAGTAACCCCATGTCGGGCAGTCCATTATTGCAGTAACCAGAAATGACCGTCGTCCAGGAGACTACATTTCTGTGGGGCATTTCTTCAACCAGATTCAAAGCATCATTTGTGTAGCCAAACTTCATATACATATCCAGGAGGGAGTTGCAGACAAAGACATTGGACAGAAGCCCAGATTTCCATACCGTGGCGTGAACACAGGAAGCAAGCTTGAAGTCTTTGGAAGAAATGCATGAGGTCAGTGCATGAACAGCAGAAGCCCAATCAGATATTGCAAGGGCAGGTAACTTCTGTGACGACAAGCTTATTTGTTGCTTCAGAGGGTTGGTAGATGTTCTGTCTTTCGTAGCGGTTTCGATATTGGGAGAATACAATGGCGTGAAGGAAGAAAAGAGTTTGAAGGTCTCCATTTTAACGGCTCAATAGGTTTGCAGGTGGGAGAACTGAAGTGGGTGCAGACAAGTGAACCAGACAAAACAGAGATGGTCTATAGTCTATACATTCTGGTTTAGACGAGAAATGCGGGTGCAAAGAATCTTAAGTGAAGTGATAACTGAGAAGAGTTGTGAAGAGGTCAGTCCTCCATTGGTACGGTTCGTAAGTATATACCAAGCAACTAGATACTTAAGCTTAGATAATGGCGACGGTTGATGGGTTTGAGCTAATTATAGTCAGTTTGCTTAAATTATAAATAAAATCTATTATTTTAATGTCTTCTATCTTTTGGGGCTAATTTCTTTCTTTCTTTCTTTCTTTCTTTTTTCTAATTAGAATAAGCATACAAACGACATATAATTAAGCGAGAAAAGAAGCTGTCAGCTTTTAGAGCTAATTTCATGTTGTACTTGTATCGGGTTGATAATCATTTAAAGGGAATAAAACACATTCAATTTTTAAACTTTGATTATATTTTTATTTTAATCCAATAATTTTATGAATTTTTATTTGAGTCATAAAACATTCAAAATGTATAAATAGTTAGCCATAAACCACTAGCTACATGTTATGAGGTTAATTTTATAGCTAACTATTTACATGTTTTACAAGTTTTAGGACTTAAATAAAAAAATTTTAAAAGATTTATGACTAAAATTGGTCTTTTCCTCCTTTGACTTGAAAATATTTTTCAAGAAGTAATAATTTCTTATAATTTTTAAATTTTTTTGAGTAGTTTTTTGTTTATAACTTTTTTTATGATGTTCAAATTTAGCAAAAAAAAAGCTAAAAAATATATATTTTTGCAAAATGAAAAATACTTTTAAGAGATGATGGTTAAAAGTCTCAAGGAATAAAAGACATCATAAAGCAAATATTTTTAGTCCCTAAAAAGTAATCTCCACCAAATTCAAACAAAAATAAAAAGCTTATTAATTAGTTTGAAAGGAATATTAATAAGATAATAGTTTTCCCAAATTGGAAAGGAATATTAATGTGACTATTGAACAAGAACTAATTCTGTATCACTACAGGGCAGAAGAGCTTTACGGACTGAGTAAATAATGACAATTAGTTGTATAGTGCGATTGACAAGTCACTGAATCTGTCAGTCACAAGATATTTAGTCGCATTACCTGGAGCACCTGAGATGCAACTGGCGCATGGAATTGAAAATGGTAGTTGTTAAGTCTCTTACATGCAGACACAAAGCAACTAAAATAAACAGTTGCATGTTGCAACTAAAATTCAGTTGCATAATGCGACTGAAAGTCAGTTGCCTCATATTTTAATTTGTTTAATTTTATTTAAAATTAGTTATAATTGATTAAGAATAGTTGTTATAATTATCCAAAAAAGTTTTTGATTAATATAATAGTTTAAAATATTTTATTATTATAATATTATGATGATTAGTATAATAATAATATTATTTTTTAGATTGATAATTATTAATATTAAGAACAATAATAAAAAAATAAATATATTATTAATATAAAATGCCAATTAAAAACAATTTAATTATCATAAATCCCAAATAACGATACGACTAAACCTATTGGAAGAGCACATCTTAAGCGTCCTGATTAGAATAAGCATGAGTCTAATGTACATCATGATCTTGAGTGTATTACAAAGAAACATGATAATAAAATCTAAACTCGAACAACAAGCTTAACATATGAAAAAAAAAAAAAGGAAAATTCAACAAAAAGGGAGGAACACATACCAAAATATGATATATTGTTGGAAAAGTAACACGAACTCAAGCGCCAATAGGAAGAACAAGCAAAAATGAGCATGAAACTGAAAAGAAGAGAGGGAGAAAATTGTTGAGGTAAGGGGTTGCCCGAATGAGAAAGTGGTAGGGTTTATAAAGGGTCTGAATTTAATGCGACTGAGTTACCACTGATTTTCAGTTGCACGTGAAAAAAGCCACTAACAAGCGATTGAAAGTCAGTCACACCATGCGACTAACATAAGGTATGTGCAACTGATTCATTTAGTCGCAAGTCTTTGAAATTCAAATTCAAAGTAAGCGGCTGAAATTCAATCATACCATCAAATAATTCAATCACATGTGGAAATAATGCAGTTGCTTGGTACAATAAACTCAATTGCATGTTCTGTAGATATTTCCAGAAATAGATATATGGGCATACATATATAGACATACATGTATTGACATACATATATGAACAAACATATATGGACATTCAAATATTGACACACACACATATATATATATTAATATATTGTGCAAACACTATATAAACACTATATATATATATATTAATGAATATACATATACTAACATAATTGTATGATTATAATTAAATTGTGAAATAATTTGATACAATAAAATCAATTAACAGTACATAATTAGTAAAACAATATTTTATTTCATGCGACTGACGAAAAAAATATTTTACTACATGTGGCTGAATGTGAAGCGACTGACACATTCAATCACATGTCAGGCATTGGTTGGCGTACTTGGCACTAACATGCGACTGAGAAAGCTTATTATTGACTTTCAGTGGCTTTACTCAGTCATTCCATCATGGTTCTCTTCTAGTGTATGTTAGGTAAGGTTATCAAGATCAGGATCTCACCTAAGATCTTTTTTCACCATGCAAGATCGGATCATAGATTGTAAGATCCGATCAAAAGCTTAAAATTTCTTGTCTAAATAATATAATTCATAGAAAAGATCAATTATATTAGAAAATCAAGTAAAGTTTAAGTGTCAAAGCAATAATACGACGTAATTATTGATACAATATAAGTAAAGTTCAAGTTTTAATAGACTATATATTAACATAACCAACAAAATAATCAACATAAGTCTAAAAGAAATTTATAAACAAACACATCATTGACAAATAAAAGAGAGTGTAGTGTCCATAACTTTTCATTAACCTATTGAATGCTATGTTTTAGACTTAAACCTATTAAAATTATTTTGCTTTGGTCCTCAAAAGATGAAATCCATTATGTCAAAATAGCTGTCGAATATAAGCTTTAGAAATTCTAATTTAAATAGTCAGTAATTGAATTTCAATAAATTTAAAATGTATAATATTTCTGTTATAGTCAATAGGCAATTTAAAATTAGTAGTTTATTCTTCTTGAGTGAAATAAGTTTAACTTACAGATAGAAAAAATAAGTAATTTGAAGGAAAAAATAAGTAATTTGAATGTCCATTAACTGTAAAAAAGATTATTACACATATTAAATTTACAGTAAAATAGTTATTGAACAATTTAAAATATGCTATAAAAAGTTGTTATTAAACAGTTACTTTGAGTCAACAAATTTTATCAGATTAGGGGCCAGAATAAAATGTTTTTAATAGATTTAGAATAAAAATAGAACATTTTTTATAGGTTTAGGATCAAAACAAAATATTTAATAGACTAGGGAAGAAAATAGAATGATAATTAAATGTTAGGGATCATGCATGTAATTTACCCTAACAAAAATCAATACCCGGGTAGAATCAGTAGAATTTTTCGATCGTATGATCTTACAATCCCAGTCGTGATCATACCATGATCTTACCATGTCATCGATCTTATAACATTTTAGCAAGGTTTTCTATGTCAGGATCGTTGGATCATGCGATCCTAAGATCAAGATCATGATTTTAACAACCTTAGTATGCTCTAGGTCCAACTAGCATAGTATTAATTTAAACAATGACAACAAAGAAAGTTTCCACAAAATGTAACTTTTTATCATTCAATGCATAAACAGATATATTATATTCTCTTTGGAAATACTAAAAAAGAAAAGAATTGTTCTTTTAACTGTAAGAAAATGGAGGACCAATTTTGAAAAACATTTGGTAGAAAAAATAGTGAGAGACAAATTGGTATTTTCCTAAAAGGTTTTGTTTTGAAATGTCAACAGAACAAAGGTCAGGGAAAAGGCCACTTTTAGTTCTAAATCTTTTCTGGCTTTACTTAAGTCCTAAAACTTTAAACATTTCTATTTAGGTCCTAAAACTTGTAAAGCATATAAACAATTAATCCTAAAGTTAACCTAGAATAGGTGGCTAATGGTTTTGGATTAATTGTTTACACGTTTTGAAAGTTTAAGACTGAAATGGAAACTTACAAAGTTTTAAGACTTACATAAAAAATGGGTAAAATTCACCGGGGGTACTTTAGCTTTTTTTTTTGTCCTATCTGGGTACCTTAACTTTAATTTTTCCTAGAAAACTACCTTAATTCTCTATGCACGTACTGTCCAAATACTTTCCATCATTTACTTTGTTAAGACGGACAAAAAATGATGAAGTGGCCACTGTAGGACAATTAGTTGGCCCCACAATGCCATAGTGGACAACATACGTCATGGAAAATAAAGTAAGGGTAAGTTTGAGTGCATTTGTGGACAAGGATGAAAGTGGAATGTTTTTAAGAAGGAAAGAGAGGATAAAAATGGTGGGAAAAAAGGTGAAGGTTTTTAAGAGAAATCTGTGGAAGAAGAGGAGAAATAAAAGGTAGGAAGGGTAAAAGGGAGATAAATCAAAGAACATTGCATAAAGCATGGCGAGTTCTGGGTGTTTCGCTTCGAGTGTGGAAAAAGAGAGAGGTAGGGGGCCCTATTGCAGATGTTTGATTCCCGCTCAATTGAAGACAGCTTGGACGGAGCAAAATGCAGGCCGAAGATTCTATGGATGCAGGAATTATGGGGTATGCACGTGATGGGTAGTGTTAGTGTACTAACATCTTGGAATCTGACTTTTTTCCTTGTTTCTGTTGCAGGCATCAAAGTATTGTTGGTTCATTCAGTGGCATGATGAGTGGACGATAGAGAGATTGAAGGGTGTGATAGTTGGACTTTTGAGAAAGATGGACAAGGAAGAGAAAGAGGTTAGGAGGCAATAGTCTAGGGGTGAGGAAGTAAAGATGGAATTGAAGAGGGAGATTGAAAGAACAGAGGCAGTGGAAGCTGAGGTGAACAAACTTAGTGAGAGTGAAGAGGAATTGGAGAAGATTGTTAGAGATGTGGAGAGAAAGAAGAAGAAATTAAAGGTTGCATTGATTGTTTCATGGGTTATGTTTTTTTTAATACCTTTCAATGAGAGAAGTGGTGTGAAAGGGTGAAGGAGAGTAAGTGCGAGTTATGGCAAAACAGGTTGGTGGTGATATGTAGGTGGAGATGGTGAGGGGAAGTAATGGTGTAGCAGGGGTGTTTATTTTGCATATGTAAGTGGCGTGTGAGTGTTTTGGTTGTACAAATGGTTTCCCTTTTGTGATGAAAGAAATGGCTGGTGTAGCGAAGACGTTAAAAGGAATTATTAACATTACTTTGTAATTCTAAACATCCAATATCTCAAATGTTAGCATTACATACATCCAAAGTTGGAGATGATCCTAAATGAATTTGCTTTAGAAAGACCATCACTATATCAAAATATAGAACTGTAAGTGTGTGTTATTCACACACCAAAAATCAAAAGTCTATCCATATAAAAAAAAACCTCAACCTCCCCTACAACAAGTTCATGTCTATTAAACCCTCATAATGGTTTTCATGCTTTACCTCTGCCTCTACTTCCTTTTGGACACCCCTTCCTCTCCTCTGTCCAGATTGGGATCCTATATCATCTAGATTTCCTCTTTGTTGAGATAGCCTACTGTCAACAAAGGTAAAGGATGGTGGAACTCATCCTGCTTCTCGACTTACTTGTCCAAAATGTGTGCTTTCCTACCAAATAGAGGAAGCATTAATTAACGCAATTCGTAATTATAATTGTCACAAGAAACATTTGTCAACGACTCATTTAAGTCTACCTCTTGTGTTCTTGAGAAAATGAAGGCGCTTCCTCTTTGCTCTACTGGTTGGTTGCCCCCAATGTTTGAACTACATCCTTAGCCTGTGTACGCCCCTTCAATCTGTATACGCCCATTCAGTTTTGTCAATAGAAGCACATAGGACTAGAAATGCCTTTCATTTGTAAAGTACTTACATTTTTTATTTTCCTACTTTGTCTTACATTTTTTCTTTTCCTACTCTGTGCTGCTATTCCTTTCCTATTTCCCCTATACTTTTTCCAGATGGTCCATTTGTGCATTGTTTAACTTTTTCCTTGCAAGTTTTTTTGTTGTGCCCAAGTTGCTTGTGTAGGGTTTTGGGAGCTAAACAAGCATAGCAGAATTTAACCAAACCCTCTAAGATCCAAGTGAAGCGGGGTGTTAGTGTTGTGCTCAAAAGCCAATCATAAGATGATTGTATTTTGCACATTGAGTCATGATATTTTATTAAGGCATTAATCCAGCAATTACGTTTGTTGTTTTGTTTTCTGCGTAACGCAATAAACATAATTGCAACTCTAGAATAATGATATTCTCAAATGTCCCTGGTCTAGTATTATTGTGGAGTGGGTTACAATAATACATAATGACTAGCATATGTGGAGACTAATATGAGATATGTAGTCTACATATGGGTACAAGTTGGAGAACTTGTGTACTAGACCGACCTATTATGAGAACGCTATATGGATAGTTATATGAGTGTCATAAGTGATTCTCATAGTGATCATGCTATATGTAGTCCTCTGACCTAAGGTTATCAAGGTTCCCTACATGTGAGTCACATACTTTGATATTTCCCTTTGTTACTCGTAACTGAGTGAACTTGAAGGATGTCATTGAGTATGTTACATATCATACGGAGGGATTTGTATGATCAAGATGGGATTTGTCTCTCTTATGTAATGGGAGTGATATGTTGGGGCACTTTGATAGAGTGAGACTTAGAAAATGCATGGTCATGCTCAGATGACTTGATATACAATATCAATGTCATCAAATTTTTTGGGTTTCGGGAGCCAAACAAGCGCAGGGGAATTTAACCGAAACCCTCTAGGATCCAAGTGAAATGGGGTAAACCGGGTGTTCGAAAATTTTCATACCTAATTTTCGGTTGAGATCTCTCACCCAATTGTAGAGTCGAATCATAAAACCTAAACAGTTGACGTGTTCAAGCTCTCTATGGTATCCACATGAGCCTGTCGGGATCACCATGCTTCCACCACGTCCTGGCAGATGCGTTTCTCTTGCGCTTGCAGTGTTAGCTTGCATCCTCCAAGGAATTACAAGAGAAGAGTGCGGTTGTCCTTTTGGGAGGCTAGGGCAAGAAGCTACTAATTCCTCACTAAAAGTTGTATTTATAGTGAGACTCAACTGTTGGGTTTTGGGAGCCAAACAGCGGAGCGGAATTTAACGAAAACCCTTCAGGATCAAAGTGAAACGGGGTAAACCGGGTGTTCAAAAATTTTCATACCTAATTTTTGGTTGAGATCTCTCACTCAACTGTAGAGTCAAATCATAAAACCTGAACAGTTGACGTGTTCAGGCTCTTTATGGTATCCACACAAGCCTCTCGGGATCACCACGCTTCCACCGCGTCCCGGCAGATGCGTTTCTCTTGTGCTCGAAGTGCTAGCTTGCGTCCTCCAAGGAATTGCAAGAGAAGAGTGCGGCTGTCCTCTTGGGAGGCTAGGGTAAGGAGACCTGCGAATTTCTCACTAAAAGTTGTATTTATAGTGAGACTCGACTTCTAGGCCTAATGGGTTCCAAAGCCTTAATCTAATTAGGCTTTAATTTCGGGCTTAATAATGACTCAACTATTGGGCCCATTATTAATACGAAATTATTGTGAAACCAGAACCCAAATTATTAGCCCATGCATTCTAATGATCCAAATAGCTCTATGTGTGGGACCCAATAGGCTATTACCACATTGGCAATGATCATAAATCACATTTATGATCATAAGCAATGAGCGGTGTCTAGCAACACATCATTGCTACCCAAGTCACAAGATTGTCGATGATTCGACTAAACCTTTATGATCATCACCGATATATGCTATTGTCCCTTTGTCTAAGATATCAAGACTAAGCACGAGACATGGAATGTGTCATTCTCGTATAGCCCAATCTTTGGTTTCTTGATTACCGAGTAGACCAACTTAAACTGATGGCATTGATATCGTATATCAACTCATCCGAGCATGGCCATACATTTTTATAAGTCTCACTCTATCAAGGAGCCTGAAGATATCATTCCCGTTACATAGGAAGGACAAATCCCATCTTGATCATACAAATCCCTTCGCATGATATGTGACATACCCAATGACCTCCTTCAAGTTCACTCAGTTACGAGCAACAAAGGAAAGTATCAAAGTATGTGATTCACATGGAGGGTGATGGCCGGCATGATGGCCATCAGCATCTTCGTCAGGTGACATTGTGACTCCAGGAGGGACTTCCAGTGAGGGAGAACGTCTGGAACAAAGGTTTCCCAGGGGAATGTGCCTAAAACACTCGGAGGAAGGGGTTAGGAGGTCTTCGGAGT
Source organism: Aquilaria sinensis (assembly GCA_005392925.1). Taxonomy (NCBI): domain Eukaryota; kingdom Viridiplantae; phylum Streptophyta; class Magnoliopsida; order Malvales; family Thymelaeaceae; genus Aquilaria; species Aquilaria sinensis. The sequence continues at coordinate 21,637 of SMDT01001351.1, read as the reverse complement.
ATTTTTCCGGGGAGGAGCCTCCGACGCCCTAGTCAGTATTTTGAAAGAGAGAAGGAGGAGAGAGTGCAAGGAAGCTGAATGATCTTGCCTGTTTGTGTTTTCTAAGGGAGGGGGTCCGATCCCTGTTGAGGCCCTTTGTCCTGATATTTATAGCAGTGCGCAGCCCGTTCAGATCATGACACGTGTTCGGTCGGATGTGACCTGTACTTCGGGGCATAGGGGACAGGTAGCCGTCTGTAGGCTCATCGGGCCAAGAACTGAGACAGGTCATGACAAGACATGGACGGCGTCGGCGCGTTAGACCGCCTTTTAGGGCGGCGTGTAGCGCATATGGGTGAGATGTCAGAGGCTCCTTAAATGCTTCTACTGTACTCCCGAGGTCCTTTGAACGAGGTCGTCCTTTGGAAATCATGTCCGCACTTTGGGGGTTTCCTTAGTTCAGGAGCTGTTCCTTCGGGGAGATTCTCTCATGCTTGAAGCAGCTGGTCCTTCTTCCCTGAAGGTGATTCATCAGGCTCCCCGAAGGTACCGGTGAAATACTTGAGATTCCTGATGTACTAGTCGAAGTCACGCGCTCGAGGTGTTCGGTTCCGTCTCTTCTGAAGTTAGCGATAGCGCCTCTTTCGGATGACGCCAGGCTTCTCGACCGTCATATTCGTAGGGAATGTATTTTAAGAGAGACGATAGTCCTTCGGCTATCACATGCCCTGCTCTGGAAAGCCGAAGTGGAGACTTCGGCTTATAGACCTTTTGAGGGCGTCCTTCGGGGCCCTAGGTGTGATAACTATACCGAAGATGCACCTATTGTCCGAAGATATAGGCTGTTCGGCCACGGCCTGCTCTTTGGTGTCCTCGAGGCAACCCACTTCTTTCTTTCTTTTTCGTAGGTCTGTGTAGCGTCGCGTCTCGTAACTGGACGTGTCAGTCTGGAGCGTTGCGCCCGGGGTTTAAGGGTGTTAGAAGGCGTGTTCCTCGTTTGGGCCACGGCTAACACGTGGCACGCTGTCATTGGAGGGAACTGCATTGGCTACGACAGGCACGTCTTTTTATGCGTAGAGAGCAGTTATGGCGACTATTTGCCTTCACAAAGCACTTTATGACGCCGGTTCGCCTATCCCCCTCGGCCTATATATACGCTGTTCCGTCATAATCTCCTTTTGCTTCTGCTTTTGCTTTCCTCCTACTCTTAACTGTTTTTGCGTTCTCTCCTGTTTTTTGCGGCGGTGCTATTGACGGAGTGTTTTTCTGGCCACTTTTCGCTACGGTGACTTCAAACCCAGATTTTGGCAAAACATTTGGTGGGTTTTGATTTCCAGAGTCTTTTGATTTTTTGTGCCTTTTTTAAAGCTTTCCCGGAGTCGGTTTTTCTTCTCCCGAAGTCCCCCCTTTTTCATCGAGGATGTCTTCACCAACTCCTTTCATGACTGTCTCCCCTATCCCAGAAAGCTGGCAACCCCTTATTCACCATCCTTGCTGCTCTACATCAGAAAAATTGGAGAAGTGGACTAAATTTTTTTTTCTTCCTTCTTACGTCACCACCAGACTTCCTGGTCCCCAAACACTCAGTTTCATGAACGACGAGGATGAGGTTACCGTTTTCCGTGCCCAACTGAAGGCCGGACTTCGGTACCCTCCCTCGAAGGTGATTTGTGACTTTTGCCAATTTCATGGCATTGCCGTAAATCAACTTCCCCCGAACTCGTACTGCTATTTCAACACCTTCCTTTGCATGTGCGGCATTTTCAAAATAGAACCCCATTTCATTCTTTTTATGCAGTACTATAAGCTCTACGCGGTCCCGACGGGTGGCTTTTACTTTATGCTACCTCGGGGATCAGGGAGCAAAAAGTATATGTTCACCTTCGCCACTAAGGACAGCTGGCGAGGGTGGCAAAGAAAATTCTTTTTTCTGAAGATGGAGGAGGCCTGGTCGTACGTTCCGACCAAGTGGGCACAGGGAAAGCTAGAGACGGATGTTGTAAACCCGAAGAGGCTGCTGACTCCTAAGTTGGTGGCCAGATTCGCGGACTTCGACAGATGGATCCGAGCGGTCTCTGATTGGGATTCTGAGGTCCCTTCATGCTCCCTCTACCCCTTCCCCATCATGTGGAAGCTGATGACCGAGGAGGTCCTTCGGGAGCTAGGGATGGACCTCGAGATGCCGGCTCCTGCCATCGCAGGGAAAGACTCCTAGATGGTAAAACTCCTTCGGAAGGAGGTCACTTACGAGACTTTTTGTGAGCGTAAGTTATCTCAAAAGTTTTCTTTGTTATAGATACGTCTTAGACTCACACTGATGTTTTCCTTCTGTTTTAGAGATGTCCAACGAGTCCGTTGCTTACTATAAGTCCCCTTTCCTCGGTCAAGCCGAGAAGGGGGAGCAGACAAAGAAGGCCATCTCCCGAAGGCGCAAAACGGCTGGGAGTGGGCCATCATCGGCCAAACGGGCGAAGAAGGATGCGTCTCATCCCCACCAGGAAATTCCCGAGGAGGTGTGTGGGGAGCTAGACGTCAATACTGCCTAGCCGACCGAGGTGGTTGCAGACGTCCCTTCCAGGAGTCCCACTTCCTCGGTGACTCTCTTGGACGCTTTGGTGGAAGTCCCTTCTGCCGAGGAACTCTAGGAGCGTTGTAAGAGTAAGGTCATGGAAATTCTTGTCATCGTTGAGAAGGTTAGGGATTCTGACAACGAAGTCTCCGAGGTGCCACCAGGTTCGTCTTTCAGACAGATTGTAGTGCCTTGGTTCATCATTTTTTTTTTAATTTTGAGGACCATTGCCTTAGCAAATTTCTTGTTTTGCTGTGCAGAGAAGGTGCCGCCTTCGGCGTGGGTGGCCGAGCACGCCTGGAAACGAGCCCTTCGGGATTCTCACATCCCGAAGGGGAAAATTCTGAGGGAGCCTTTCTGGTCGTTTTCGGAGGACATGAGCTTGTACTCTGGCAATTATCAGCAAATGGCTAACCAAATTTCAAAGGGGATCCTCACCGAGGCCTCCTTCAAGGCCGTTTCCGAGGCGTGCCCGGATGACGAGTCCCTTGCTGCGAAAATTTTCGAACACGCTGCCCAGGTATATTTCAGGCCTTTGTCTTTTCCTTTTGTTTGCCTTATTTTTGTCTTACTGACTTTGTGCATGGTTTCTTCTTCTTTTTATTTATTTATTTATTTTTTGCAGCTTCTGGGGTATACTGGTTTCCTCAGGGTTCGGACAGCCAAGCAAGCCGCATTCCGAGCCTGGGCCTTAGATCGTTTGGAGAAGTCCAGGGTCATGTGCGCCGACTTGGTCGTCAAGAATGCGGAGATGTCTCAAATTGCGGGAAAGGAGGTTGCTGCTGTTCGGGAGGAGTTCTTGAAGGGCCAAGAAGGGCTTTTGAAGGACTTCTCCCAAAAGATGTCTGACCTTGGGTCCAAGGTAGTGGAGCTAACCTCGGCAAACGAGGCCTATCAGAAGGAGAAGTCAAAGTCTGAGTCTCTCTTGACGAAGGTGCTTGCCGAGAAGGCCGCACTCCAGGCTGAGGTCGAGTCTTTGAGGAAGGAACCGAAGAAGAAGAAGACGAAGGCACTGAAGAAGGAGATTGCTGAGCTGGAGAAGGAACTTGACGATTTAGCGGTCGAGAAGGAGAAAGCCGTCCAAGCGACCAAGGTCGGTTTTCAGGATGGCTTTTGCCTTGCTCGGCATCAAGTTTTGCAGAGGTTCCCAGATCTGGACCTCTCCTTTTTGGCGGCCCTAAACATTCCCGAGGGGCCTCGGTGGTCTTGGTCCAAAATCGAGCACCTCAACTTGCCTTTTCCTCCTTCGGCGCCGAAGGTGGTAGACAAGGACGCTGGGGTTGGTGGCTCTCGAGATGCCGAGATTCCTTAGCTTGTCTTAGGGCCCTTTGCCTTCCTTTTCTTCCTTTTTTGTACTTCTTCTTTTGGCAACCCTCTCTCCTTGTACTGAGATTCAGCATAATAGAACTCCCTCTTTCTTTTATGAAATTTTTTTTTGGCTAAGTCTTTTGCGCAAGATCTTTTGTTTCCCATTGTCCCGAACACGTTTGTTCAAGAGACTCCGAAAAATCATGTTTACGCCTATTACGCCAATCACCCTTGGAATCACCTTTGCTAAATTCTCTTAAACAAATTTGTACCTTCGTAAAAGGTGGATAAGCTTTGTAAATAAACTTTCTTGAGCTGTGCCCGGCGACGATTGCTTTGGTGAAAAGAGACTTTTGTACTCAGGAATTTTTCTAACTTGTATAATTTTCCCACCAAAATCTTAGGCATAGAATTTTTTTAAAGCATCCGAATGCCATGTATTTTTTAATTCTACGCCTTTGGCATCGCCCAATTTATATACTCCTTTTCGTACTTCGGCAAGCACCAAATAAGGGCCTTCCCAATTTGCGCGAAGTACCCCGTGGGACGGCCTTCGGTGTCCAAATTCGGCCTTTCGGAGAATGAGGTCTCCTTTCCTTATTCCCTTCGGTCTAGCACGCAAGTTTATAGCCGCGGCCACTCTTTGCTGGAAAGCTTTTCTTCTGAGTTCGGCTATTTCTCTGTGTTTGCCAACGAGGTCAAGCTTGGTTCTTAGGACGAGGTCATTTCCCCATTCGTTAAACACTTGTACTCGCACCGATGGTTGTATTAGCTCAACTGGGATGATAGCCTCTGTACCAAAAACAAGCGAAAAAGGTGTTTCCCCTGTGGCTTTTCGGGGTGTTGTTCGGTAGCTCCATAACACACTCGGGAGCTCCTCTGGCCATTTTCCCTTTGCTTCCCCCAACCTTTTTTTCAGGCCATCTTTTATGATCCTATTAGATACTTCTACTTGTCCATTGCTTTGGGGGTGAGCTACCGGAGCGAAGTGCATTTTTATTTCGAGGTTGTTGCTCAGAACCCTTGTCCGTAAACTGGGATCCATTGTCAGCTACTAGGACCCTTGGTATGCCGAATCTGCACACAATGTTCTTCCATACGAACTTCTGCACATTTTTTGCGGAGATAGTCACTAGAGGTTCTGCCTCGATCCACTTAGAGAAATAATCCACTACGACCACATAGAACCTCACGCCTCCAGGCGCTGTTAGGAGTGGCCCAATGAGGTCTATGCCCCAGATTGCGAAGGGCCAGGGGTAGTCTGCCGAGGTAACAAATTCTGAGGGTGTCCTTTGGATATTCGCGTGTCTTTGGCAGTTACCGCATGTTTGGACGAACTGCCTTGCATCCTTTTTTAGGGTAGGCCAAAAGTATCCTTGACGAAGTATCACTGCTGCGAGGGCATCAGTTCCAATGTGCGAACCACACGCACCTTCATGGACTTCTGTGAGGATCATCTTAGTATCCTCTTCGCCAACACACCTCTGTAGTGGACTTGCGTATCCCTGCCGATACAGTTCTTCCCCGATTAAGAAGAATAGGCCAGCACGCCTCCGTACTTTTGCGAGATATCTTTTCATAGGACCTCTGTAGGGTCTTCGGGGAGCTCGCCGTTTGCGAGATATCTTTTCATAGGACCTTTCTAGCCTTCCTCCGAGGTCATTATGCTCAACACTGCTATGCTCGGGGGGTTCAGCACCTCGGTGCATGTTTTTGACTTTGCTAGGCAATCTGCCTCGGTGCTGTCTTGGCGAGGCACATTTTCAATCCGCACGGTGTCGAACTCTCGGATAAGTTTTGCTACCAGCTCATGGTATTTTGCCAAGGTTGGGTCCTTCGCAGCATAGTCCCCTGCTGTTTGTCAAACTACTAGCTGGGAATCACTGTGGGCTCTTAAGTTTCTTACACCGATTTTTCTGGCTAGGCGTAATCCAGCTATGAGAGCTTCGTATTCAGCCATATTGTTGGTGACGTAAAAGCTGAATTTGATGGCCTTCATTACTTGTAGACCTTCGGGACCTCGGATAATTACCCCGGTCCTTGGTGTTTGGAGCCTAAGGCTCCGTCTGCAAACAAAATCCACTTTGGCTCATCCTCACCGGGATCTGAATGGCTGGCTTCACCGATGGGTATTTCGGCAATAAAGTCTGCCAGAGCTTGATCTTTTATGGCTTTCTGAGGTTCGTATATGATGTCATACTCGCCAAGCTCTATACACCATTTGGAAAGCCTTCCCGAATGATCGACTTTCCTCATAACGTCCCGTAGAGGTAGACTACTTCGGACGATGATTGGGTGAGCTTGAAAATATGGCCGTAGTCTTCTTCCCGCCAGCACCAGGGCATATATAGCTTTTTGTAGTAGGGGATACCTAACTTCGGCGCCATGCAGGGACTTGCTTACAAAATAAACAGGCCATTGCTTCAGTCCTTCCTCCTTCACAAGGACCGAGCTTACTGCTTTTTCTGTAACAAAAAGGTACAATACGAGGGGCTCTCCCTCGCAAGGTTGCCGAAGAGTGGGCAGACGGGCCAAATAGAGTTTGAGTTCTTCCCAAGCCTTCTGGCAGTCCTTGTGCCAAGGGTGATCATTACGTCCAAGGTCACCTTCATTTTTTGCTGCCTTGGTGAGGACTTTAAAGAATGCTCAACACCGATCGCTATACCTGGAAATAAATCTACTAAGAGAAGTTATCCTTCCGGTGAGTCTCTGTATATCCTTTATCGTGACAGGAGTTCGGGATTCAAGTAAAGCCCTGACTTTTTCTGGGTTAGCATCAACACCCCTTTCTGATACCATGTACCCAAGAAATTTTCCCGAGGTTACGCCGAAGGTGCATTTTTCGGGATTAAGGTGAATTCTGAAGGTTCTGAGCTGGTGGAAGGTTTCCTTTAGATCTGCGACGTGGTTATTGGGCAGTTTGCTCTTAACTATCATGTCATCAACATAAACTTCCATGTTCCTTCCTATTTGGTCACTGAAGACCTTGTTCATCAGCCTCTGGTAGGTTGCTCTTGCATTTTTAAGTTCGAAGGGCATCCTGATGTAACAATACATTCCACCTTCCGTGATGAAGGCAGTTTTTTCCTCATCTTCGGGGTTCATCCTTATTTGATGATACCCACTGAAGGCGTCTAGGAAACTTAAGAGTCCGTACTCGGCAATCGAGTCTATCAACTGGTCTATTGGTGGGAGAGGGTATGAATCTTTCGGGCAATCATCATTTAAGTTCCTGAAATCGATGTACATTCGGAGCTTGCTGCTCCCTTCTTTTATGGCAATAACCACGTTACTCAACCATTCGGGGTACTTGACCTCCCTAATTACGTTTGCGTCCAACAGGCGCTGTACCTCGGTTTTAATGAAGTTGTTTTTATATGCTGAGATACCCCGTTTCTTTTGTCGGACGGGCTTTGCTTCCGAACTTTCTTTGAGGCTATGCTGTATTATACGAAGGTCTACCCCAGGCATATCTTTCGGCGAGTAGGCAAACAGATCTTTATTCATTGTTAGAAAGGATACAAGCTTTTTCTTGTCGCCTTCGGCCAGATTTTTCCCTATTCGGGTACTTCAGCCTGGAACAAGTTCTACTTCTTCCATTTCTACCTTCGCGGGATCCTCTGCTTCTCCCTCTTTTGGCTTTCTTTCTGACAAAGCCTCTTTCTCTATAGTTCGTGCAAGGTTGGTTGTTGGAGCTTTTCGCGCTTTGACGTATGATTTTCTTACTTCGCCTTGATCAATGAAGATTTCCGCATCTCCGTCCTTGGTGGCGAAGGTAACGGTCAAGTACTTTAAATCTAGATAGATGTGTAAATTTCCTTGCATTTGCCTCCCAAGGATGGCGTTATATGACGAAGGGACATCCATAACGATGAACATTGTCGTTGTGGAGGCGAACAGTTCATTTGTCCCATCAACCGAAGTTCCTTTCATCATCAGGGGGAGATCGATCCATCCAAGGACAGGCAGTTCGGATGGTCCTACCTCGAAAGTAGGCGAAGTGACGGGCTTGAGATCGGTGTTGGATATACCTAAGTTTAGTAGCAAATGTAAAAATAGGACGTCGGCGTTTGATCCATCGTCAAGTAACACTCTCTTGACGTCCCAGTTTCCTATCCTCACCATGACCAACAGCGGATCATCATTGGGAAAGATGATGGTGGTGATGGGTTTCGGGAGCCAAACAGCGCAGCAGAATTTAACCAAAACCCGCTAGGTTCCAAGTGAAACGGGGTAAACCGGGTGTTCGAAAATTTTCATACCTAATTTTCGGCTGAGATCTCTCACTCAACTGTAGAGTCGAATCACAAAACCTGAACAGTTGACGTGTTCAGGCTCTCTATGGTATCCACACGAGCCTCTTGGGATCACCACGCTTCCACCGCGTCCCGGCAGATGCGTTTTTCTTGCGCTTGTAGTGCTAGCTTGCGTCCTCCAAGGAATTGCAAGAGAAGAGTGTGGCTGTCCTTTTTGGAGGCTAGGGCAAGGAGACCTGCGAATTTTTCACTTAAAAGTTATATTTATAGTGAGACTTAACTTCCAGGCCTAATGGGTTTCAAAGCGCTAATCCAATTAGGATTTAATGTCGGGCTTAATAATGGCTCAACTCTTGGGCCGATTATTAATACAAAATTAAAGTGAAACCATAACCCAAATAATTAGCCCATGCACTCTAATGATCCAAATAGCTCTATGTGTGTGACCCAATAGGCTCTTGCCATGTTGGCAATGATCATAAATCACATTTATGATCATAAGCAATGAGCGGTGTCTAGCAACACATCATTGCTACCCAAGTGACAAGATTGTCGGTGATTCGACTAAACCTTTATGATCATCACCGATATATGCCATTGTTCCTTTGTCCAAGATATCAAGACTAAGTACGAGACATGGAATGTGTCACTCTCGTATAGCCCAAATCTTTGGTTTCTTGATTACCGAGTAGACCAACTCAAACTGATGACATTGATATCGTATATCAACTCATCCGAGCATGGCCATGCATTTTTCTAGGTCCTACTCTATCAAGGGGCCCAAAGATATCACTCTTGTTACATAGGAGGGACAAATCCCATCTTGATCATACAAATCCCTCCGCATGATATGTGACATACCCAGTGACCTCATTCAAGTTCTCTCAGTTACGAGCAACAAAGGAAAGTATCAAAGTATGTGACTCACATGTAAAGAACCTTGATGATCTTAGGTCGAAGGACTACATATACCATGATCACTATGAGAATCACTTATGACACTCATATAACGATCCATGTAGTGTTCTCATTGTCGGTCGGTCCAGTACACAAGTTCTCCAACTTGTACCCATATGTAGACTACATATCTCATATTAGTCTCCAGATATGCTAGTCGTTATGTATTATTGCAACCTGCTCCACAATAATACTAGACCAGGGGCGTTTAAGAATATCATTATTCTAGGGTTACGATTATGTTTGTTAAGTTACGCAGAAACAAAACAACAAACATAATTGTTGGATTAATGCGTTAAGAAAATATCATGACTCAATGTGAAAAATACAATCATCTCATGATTGGCTTTTTGGGCACAACACTAACAGGTGGAACCATCCTTGCGGGCCAGTTTCTTCGACGGACTCTGATATTCCATCACTGATATTTCCCTGACCTTCCTCTTTCTTTCCGAGGATGGAAGTCCTGTCGTAATTGTTTGTATTACTCCCGCCGAAGGTGGAGGACGCGTCTTCGGACTTCTGTTCCTCCGCCTATCGGACTCATACTCCTCGTCATCTGCTTTTCCTTCTTCCTCCTTTCTTCCCTTCGGGGAAGGCATTCGCAAATATCACTAAAGTTGGCCTTGTTTTGTTAACGACTCTATGTACTTTTTCAATTGGAAACAGTCTTCGGTGTCGTGCCCGTGGTCGCGGTGAAACTGGCAGAACTTCTTCATGTTCTTCTTATTATCAGCGGTCATGGCCCTTGGCCGCTGAATCTGGGTCCCCTGCCTTTCCATTGTCATGAGGATATTGGTCCTTGTGGTGTTCAGGGGTGTGAAGGTCGGGGGTTTCCTTCCCTTAAACCTTCGAGGTCGTCCTGCCTGGTCGGCTGGATACCGCGTTTGCTGGCTGGACCCTTCGGCACGGGTGTGATCAGACTTCGGTCCGCCCATTCTCAGCTCTTCGGCTGTCATGTGCTGCTCGGCCCTTCGGTAGAATTCGCCAAGCGTGTCCGGGGGGTCCTTGGAAAATTCATAGAACAGCTGTGAGTCCCTCCGAAGGCCCCGTGTCATGGCGAGGATGCGTATTTCGGGCCGAAAGTCTGGAACACTTAAGGCCTCTCTATTAAACCTTTCGACATAGTCGCGGATGGTTTCTCCATTCTTCTGCGCTATGTCGAACATCTGGACAGGCATCTTCGCCGTCGGGCGGCTTCCAATGAACTGCTGCGTAAAGGCCGTAGATAACTCCTGGAACTCCCTGATGGTTCCGGGAGCCAACGAGTTATACCACGCTGTTGCTGGTCCTGTGAGGGTGACCTCAAAGCATTTGCACAGGGTAGCATCATCAGCACCATGCAACACCATGCTACGTTTGTATTTGGTTAGATGAGCCTGCGGATCAGTTCGGCCGTCATAGGTTTCCAGCCGAGGCACCCGGAAGTCACTTGGCATGGCTGCCTCGACTACTGTTCGGGTGAACGGCGATTCATCCCCACCAAAAGTTTCAGACAGCCTAGCCCAGACTGGTTTCCGAGCTACCTGTTTCTCCACTCTCTCCAATCTTGTCAATATTTTCTTCATAAGGAGTGTGGCACTGGGCTCTTCGTCCTGGTGCTTGTAGGCCTCTGGGAAGGGAGATTGCCGGCGCCTCTTCGTGGACTGACTTCGGCGCCGAGGGGATGGCGACTTCGCATCAGGTGATGAGCTCCTTTGGCGAGGAGTCTTAGGTCGCTCGGACCCCCTTTGTCCCGTAGGTCGTGCCCCGAGGGGTATATTTTCTGTTGAGGACTCATCACGCGGATCCCCGCTTCCCGAACTGCGGTGGGTTGATTTAGGGCTTTTCTCCCGAGGGAGTACTGGCGAGGAAGGCCTTTGGGCCTGAGTTGGTGGCGGCCACCTTCGGTCTATCTGCTGTGTCACTTCAGCCACAATAGAGCGTTGAAAGTCGCGCAGAAAACTCATAGTTATAACTAGAGGACGTTCTTCCTCAGGTGAGGATGTCCCTGGAAGGGTTTGCTCAATAGCCGGTTGAGCTTCGGGCGCGGACGAGGACTTCGGAAGTCCCTTGTCCTTTGAACACCGAGTCTCAACAACGGCGACCTGAGGGTGGGTTCCCACAGACGGCGCCAAATGATGGCCGGCATGATGGCCATCAGCATCTTCGTCAGGTGACATTGTGACTCCAGGAGGGACTTCCAGTGAGGGAGAACGTCTGGAACAAAGGTTTCCCAGGGGAATGTGCCTGAAACACTCGGAAGAAGGGGGTTAGGAGGTCCCCGGAGTATTTTTCCGGGGAGGAGCCTCCGACGCCCTAGTCAGTATTTTGAAAGGGAGAAGGAGGAGAGAGTACAAGGAAGCTGAATGATCTTGCCTATTTGTGTTTTCTAAGGGAGGGGGTCCAATCCCTGTTGAGGCCCTTTGTCCTGATATTTATAGGAGTGCGCAGCCCGTTCAGATCACGACACGTGTTCGGTCGGATGTGACCTGTACTTCAGGGCATAGGGGACAGGTAGCCGTCTGTAGGCTCCTCGGGCCAAGAACCGAGACAGGTCATGACAAGACATGGACGGCGTCGGCGCATCAGACCGCCTTTTAGGGCGGCGTGTAGCGCGTATGGGCGACATGTCAGAGGCTCCTTAAATGCTTCTGCCGTACTCCCGAGGTCCTTCGGACGAGGTCGTCCTTCAGAAATCATGTCCGCACTTCGGGGGTTTCCTTAGTTCAGGAGCTGTTCCTTCGGGGAGATTCTCTCCTGCTTGAAGCAGCTGGTCCTTCTTCCCCAAAGGTGATTCGTCAGGCTCCCCGAAGGTACCGGCGACATACTTGGGATTCCTGATGTACTAGTCGAAGTCACGCGCTCGAGGTGTTCGGCTCCGTCTTTTCCGAAGTTAGCGATAGCGCCTCTTTCGGATAACGCCAGGCTTCTCGACCGTCATATTCGTAGGGAATGTATTTTAAGAGAGACGATAGTCCTTCGGCTATCAAAGGGAACCTTGATGATCTTTGGTTGAAGAACTACATATATCATGAGAACTATGAGAATCACTTATGACACTCCTATAACGATCCATGTACTGTTCTCATGAAAGGGTCAGTCCAATACACAAGTTCTCTAACTTGTAACCTATATGTAGAAAATACATATCTCATATTAGGCTCCACATATGTTAGTCGTTATGTATTATTGCAACCCGCTCCACAATAATACTAGACCAGGGATGTTTGAGAATATTATTATTCTAGGGTTACAATTATGTTTATTACGTTACGCAGAAACAGAACAACAAACATAATTGCTGGATTAATGCCTTAATAAAATATCATGACTCAATATGCAAAAATACAATCATCTCATGATTGGCTTTTTGGGCACGACACTAACATCAACTTCCAGGCCTAATGGGTTTCAAAGCCCTAATCCAATTAGGCTTCAATTTTGGGCTTAATAATGGCTCAACTTTTGGGCCCATTATTAATTCAAAATTATTGTGAAACCATAACCCAAATAATTAGCCCATGCACTCTAATGATCCAAATAGCTCTATGTGTGTGACCCAATAGGCTCTTACCATGCTGGCAATGATCATAAATCACATTTATGATCATAAGCAATGAGCAGTGTCTAGCAACACATCATTGCTACCCAAGTGACAAGATTGTCGGTGATTCGACTAAACCTTTATGATCATCACCGATATATGCCATTGTCCCTTTGTCTAAGATATCAAGACTAAGCACGAGACATGGAATGTGTCACTCTCGTATAGCCCAATCTTTGGTTTCTTGATTACCGAGTAGACCAACTTAAATAGATGATGACATTGATATCGTATATCAACTCATCTGAGCATGGCCATGCATTTTTCTAAAAGTCACTCTATCAAGGTGCCCGAAGAGATGACTCCCGTTACATAAGAGGGACAAATCCCATCTTGATCATACAAGATGCATGCTATGTGACATACCCAATGACCTCCTTCAAGTTCAAGGCATTACGCTAGCAATGTTTATGAAAGTATCAAAGTATGTGGCTCATACGTTAGGGAACCTTGATGATCTTACTATCGGTTACGATGGACTACATATACCATGAATCACTATGAGAATTCACTTATGACACTTCATATAATGATCCATGTAAGTGTTCTCATGGTGGGTCGGTCAGTACATAAGTTCATCCAACAGCACTTCGGCTACACATATGCTTGGGGCGGATATCTTCGTATATTAGTCTCCACATATGCTAGTCGTTATGTATTATTGCAACCCACTCCACAATAATACGTAGACTAAGGGAATTTTGATGAATATCATTAAATTCTAGGGTTTTCAATTATGTTTAATTATGTTAATATGGAAAAGAACAACAAACATAATTGCTGGACTTAATGCCTTAATAAAATATCATGGGTACTCAATGTGCAGAAAATACAATCATCTCAGGATTGTTTTGGGCACCAACACTAACCTGAATCTCCCACTTGCACTAAAGCCAATCATCCATGTATCTAATACCCATGGACCTAGAATGGCTATCACAGTGCTTCTGCTGCGTAACCCTAGTGGATCAGCAATGTTGCTGTCTGTCGAAGTCCTGCATATCCTTACATCACCCCTCTGAACAATGACTCCCTGATGAGATGATAGCATTGGAGTACGTGTTTGGATTTAAGGACTGGTGAGCATCGAGGTTCCTTAGCCTATGTGCGATTGCTCCATTGCTGTATTGCCACAATAGAGCTTTCGGGTCGGATATGCTTGGAACCACTCCAAGTTCAATGAAGAAACTTCTTGAATCCAAATTGCCTCCTTCGTGCATCAGATTCGGCAATGTACTCAGAATTCTTGTTTGAGAGTCAGCTATTGTCTCTTGCTTTGAACTCTTCCAGCTTTAGCACCACCACCAATACAAAACACATAACCAGAACATGATCTAAAATCATGACTTATAGTATTGGAAACTAGTCATCGGTGTAACCCCTTCCAACGAGCTCATCTTCACCTCCAAAGACCAAGAATGCATCCTTAGTTCTTCATAAGTACTTAAGGATGTTCTTAACAGCTGTCCAGTGACTCTCACCAGTTCGATTGGTACATACTTAATCATGCTGATGGACGAGTACATATAATAGAAACATACATGTAGATCAATTGCATGAGGCTTATGGCTCAGAACTCATCTGTTGTACTCAACACTAGGATGGGAAACAGTTATACCATGTGCATGGGCAAGATCACTTTCTTGAGATCCATATTGCATGCTAAACCTCTTTGGGCCTAATATATGTACAATTATACTTAGCACACAAGCTTAACCATGTATCTCTATAGATCAACGAATGATGCCTAACAATGGAGGCTGCTTCACCCAAGTCCTTCACTATTGATTTCCCTATGGTCAACGTCTGTTGGGTTTCGGGAGCCAAACAGCGCAGCGGAATTTAACCGAAACCCTCTAGGATCCAAGTGAAACGGGGTAAACCGGGTGTTCAAAAATTTTCATACCTAATTTTCGGTTGAGATCTCTCACTCAATTGTAGAGTCGAATCACAAAACCTGAACAGTTGACGTGTTCAGGCTCTCTATGGTATCCACACGAGCCTCTCGGGATCACCACGCTTCCACCACGTCTCGGCAGATGCGTTTCTCTTGCGTTCACAGTGCTAGCTTGCGTCCTCCAAGGAATTGCAAGAGAAGAGTGTGGCTGTCCTTTTTGGAGGCTAGGGCAAGGAGACCTACGAATTTCTCACTTAAAAGTTGTATTTATAGTGAGACTCAACTTCCAGGCCTAATGGGTTTTAAAGCCCTAATCCAATTAGGATTTAATTTCGGGCTTAATAATGGCTCAACTCTTGGGCCCATTATTAATACGAAATTAAAGTGAAACCATAACCCAAATAATTAGCCCATGCACTCTAATGATCCAAATAGCTCTATGTGTGTGACCCAATAGGCTCTTGCCATGTTGGCAATGATCATAAATCACATTTATGATCATAAGCAATGAGCGGTGTCTAGCAACACATCATTGCTACCCAAGTGACAAGATTGTCGATGATTCGACTAAACCTTTATGATCATTATTGATATATGTCATTGTCCCTTTGTCCAAGATATCAAGACTAAGCACGAGACATGGAATGTGTCACTCTCGTATAGCCCAATCTTTGGTTTCTTGATTACCGAGTAGACTAACTTAAACTGATGACATTGATATCGCATATCAACTCATCCGAGCATGGCCATGCATTTTCTAAGTCTCACTCTATCAAGGGGCCCGAAGATATCACTCCCGTTACATAGGAGGGACAAATCCCATCTTGATCATACAAATCCCTCCGCATGATATGTGACATACCCAATGACCTCCTTCAAGTTCACTCAGTTACGAGCAACAAAGGAAAGTATCAAAGTATGTGACTCACATGTAGGGAACCTTGATGATCTTAGGTCGAAGGACTACATATACCATGATCACTATGAGAATCACTTATGACACTCATATAACGATCCATGTAGTGTTCTCATGGTGGGTCGGTTCAGTACACAAGTTCTCCAACTTGTACCCATATGTAGACTACATATCTCATATTAGTCTCCAGATATGCTAGTCGTTATGTATTATTGCAACCCGCTCCACAATAATACTAGACCAGGGATGTTTAAGAATATCATTATGCTAGGGTTACGATTATGTTTGTTAAGTTACGCAGAAACAAAACAACAAACATAATTGTTCGATTAATGAGTTAAGAAAATATCATGACTCAATGTGCAAAAATAAAATCATCTCATGATTGGCTTTTAGGCACAACACTAACAAAGTCTTAACAGACTGTAGCTCAGGAATGTCATTCCCGATGAGTAGTATGTCATCTACATACAATACCAAGAAGACAATAACGCTCCCACTGACCTTCTTGTAGACACAAGGTTCATCTTAATTTTTGATAAAACGAACTCTTTGATTGCTTAATCAAAACAAAGATTCTAACTTCGAGAAGCTTGCTTTAGTCCATAAATAGACCTTTGCAACTTGCACACTTTTTTGGCATTCTCAGGAGTGATGAAACCCTCAGGTTGTGTCATGTACACATCCTCAAGTAGCTTTCCTTTTAGGAATGCAGTTTAACATCCGTTTGCCATTGCCATATCTCATAATCATAGTGTACAGAAATAGTGAACAAAATTCGGACGGATTTAAGCAAAGTAACTGGTGAAAAAGTTTCATCATAGTCAATACCATGAATTTGCTTGAAATCTTTTGCAACCAGTTGGCCTTTAAAGGTAATCACGTTACCATCCATGTCAATTTTCTTCGTGAAAACATATTTGCACCCTATGGGTTTCACCCCTTCAGGTGGGTCAACCAAAGTCCATACTTGGTTTTGATACATGGATTCCATCTCAGATTTCGTGGCCACTAGCCACTTCTCAGAGTCAGGCCCCAACATAGCTTGTTGGTAGGTTGTGGGCTCATCTTGATCCATGAGCATAACATCACCAATGTGAGTCACGAGAAATCCATATCTCTCGGGCTCACACTGAATCCTACTAGACCTACGTGGGCTCTATGCTACAGGAACAAACTCTTGAACCACAACATCTTGTGGTGTCTGTTTGGGTTCCATTTCAGGTTTGATGTCTCCTTGTTGTT
The DNA here is from genome assembly GCA_005392925.1 of Aquilaria sinensis. NCBI lineage: Eukaryota > Viridiplantae > Streptophyta > Magnoliopsida > Malvales > Thymelaeaceae > Aquilaria > Aquilaria sinensis. The sequence continues at coordinate 4,924 of SMDT01001351.1, read as the reverse complement.
CTTGGATTTCTTCAAGTTCTACTTTCCTCCCACTAGTTCCTTTAGAGATAAACTCTTTCTCTAAGAAAACACCAGTTCGAGCAACAAACACTTTTTGCTCAGAAGGATTGTAGAAATAGTAACCCTTTGTTTCTTTGGGATACCCAACAAAAAGGCATTTTTGAGATTTGGGCCCTAGTTTGTCAGAGGATTGACGTTTCACATAAGCGTCACAGCCCCAAATCTTCATAAAAGACAAATTGGGACGCCTCCCACTCCATATCTCATATGGTGTCTTTTGAACCGATTTAGATGGAACTCGGTTTAGTGTAAAAGCGGCTGTCTCTAGAGCATGTCCCCAAAAGGAGTTTGGAAGGTCAGCTTGACTCATCATAGAGCGAACCATGTCTAACAGAGTTCGATTTCTCCTTTCAGATACACCATTCCATTGAGGTGTACCTGGTGGAGTGAGTTGTGATACTATACCACACTCCTTCAGATAGTCAAGGAATTCTCGATCCAAGTACTCTCCACCTCGATCTGATCGAAGCACTTTGATACTCTTCCCGAGTTGATTCTCTACTTCATTCTTGAATTCTTTGAACTTTTCAAAGGATTCTGACTTGTGTCTCATGAGATACACATAGCCATATCTGCTGAAGTCATCAGTGAAAGTAATGAAGTATTGGAAACCTCCTCTAGCATGTGTAGACATAGGGCCACATACATCACTATGTATGAGTCCTAGTAAGTCATTAGCCCTTTCACTTTGCCCTGTGAATGGGGCTTTGGTCATCTTGCCCAACAAACATGACTCACATGTCTCATATGATTCAAAATCAAATGAGTCCAAGAGTCCATCCTTATGGAGCTTGGATATGCGGGTCTCGTTTATATGGCCCAAGCGACAGTGCCAGAGATAGGTCGGGTTTGAATCATTTAATCTGACCTTCTTGGTATTCACATTATAGATTGGATCTTCGAGGTCTAGAACATACAACCCATTGCTAAGTTGAGCACTGCCATAAAAGATTTCATTCAAATAAATAGAACAACATTTGTCCTTTATTATAAATGAAAAACCTTTCTTGTCCAAACAAGAAACAGAAATCAAATTTCTACTAATAGTAGGCACAAAGTAGCAGTTGTCTAATTCTAAAACTAATCCACTAGGTAAAGTGAGAACATAAGTCCCTACGGCTAAGGCAGCAACCCTTGCTCCATTTCCAACACGTAGGTCCACTTCACCTCGGGCCAATCTTCTACTTCTACTTAGATCCTGCACATTTGCACAAATGTGAGATCCACATCCAGTATCCAATACCCAAGATGAGTAAGTAGAAAAGTTAGCCTCTATAACAAAAATACCTGAAGTGGAAGTCTTACTTCCCTTTTCCTTAGCAAGTTCTTCAAGATAGAGCTTGCAGTTGCGCTTCCAGTGTCCAGGTTGCTTACAATGGAAGCACTCCCCTTCCTTTGCCACACCACCCTTTGGTTTCAGTGCAGCTGAAGAAGAATTAGCATTGGACTTTCCATTAGCTTTATCCTTCTTCTTGTTGGCTTTTCCCTTTCCTTTGCCCTTTTGAACCATCAAAATGGGCTTAGCCTTCTTAAGGTTTTGCTCAGCAGTTCTCAACATGTTGAGCAATTCAGGGAGGGACTTGTCAAGGTCATTCATGTTATAGTTCATGACGAACTGACTGTAGCTTTCAGGCAACGATTGCAAGACTACATCAATAGCCAACTCTTTCTGAAGAGCAAATCCCAAACTCTCAAGATTCTCAATGTACCCAATCATCTTGAGCACATGAGGACCCACGGGACTTCCCTCAGACATCTTGCACTGAAACAATGCCTTAGAGGTCTCAAACCTCTCATGCCTAGCTTGCTCTTGGAAAAGCATTTTGAGATGTTCGATCATATCGAACGCCCCCATGTTCTCATGTTGCTTCTGAAGCTCAGATTCCATGGTAATAAGCATGAGGCATGCAACATCCAAAGCATCATCAGAATGCCTCTTGTGAGCATCCCTTTCAGCTCTTGGAGCAGTGGCAGCAGGCTCATTCGGAATGGGCTGCTCTAGGACATAAGCCTTTCTCTCTTGCTTGAGGACTATCCTCAAGTTTCGGTACCATTTGAGAAAGTTGGTCCCATTCAGTTTTTCCTTCTCAAGGATCAATCGCAACGAAAGTGTCGATGTGTTTTGTGCCATGGTTATCTACAACAGTAAATATGCAGTGTAAGAGCCATGTATTTTAATTCATTTAATAAGGACTTTTATTAAACGATACTCCCACTATTTTACTCAAAATAATAACCCTCGATATTATTTCAGAACACCTTAGCGTTAAGGTATTCTAGTGGGCCAAGATCCATATTTGACCACAACCTGAGTCAGCTTTGGCTTTTCTCTCAAGTTACAGTTATTTAGGTAGGCAATTCCTTGCCAATTGCATCTTATGCAACTCTTGGATAGTTGGGTGAACAACACTTGTCCAAGCTCATCTCATGAACTTAAGCCCAACTCTATGCCTCTAAGTCCCTAATCCTATTAGGATGACTTAGTTAAGTCAGACCCAAAGTTAGCAATTTGGATATCACTATTATCCCATCACACCTTACCAAGATGAACATAGGTGCTTTGCTTTGGCAAACCCACCCAATGTTGATCAAAGTCTTGACGAGTGCCAACATTTGGAAGGCATCACATTTAATGACTTAATATTTGTTTGAGGGATTTTTCTTTTGATCTCACCAATTTGTTATCTCCGGTTGTCTTATACATGCATCACATACAAATATAAAACATGCATCTCATGCTAACAAGAAAGTAAACGTGACATGGTTATAGCCCAAACTATGCGATATTCTCAAGCCAATGAGAATATCATAAAAGCCTAAGAAAAGAAAAGGGTCTTCACAAGCTCCTTCTCCTCCTTTCTTGGTTGCCCTTTTGTTGTCACCTCCTTGGACATACCATCTTGGATGATCCTTGGACATACCACCTTGGATGATCCCATAATGGATGATCATTACCATCAATAATAGAAACCTCGAGTTACATTCGAGGGGAGTAAGGTGAGAAGAGAATGTACAATGAGAGTAACAAGAGAAGGCACGACTCGCAGGCCGTATTTACAAGTACAACCAATCAAGGGCTATAACCATGCACCATGCTACAACCACCAATCAGCATAACATGTCAAATCTCATTCAACAAATGCATGCCAATTAACGCGCGTTGATTAACCAGTTTTTATTTATGTGGCGCTTCGCATACGGCGGTCCCGCTGGCCGGTCAACGGACGGTGGTTCCGCTGATCGGTCAGCAGACGAGGTCAACGGGAGCTGTCCTTGCAGGGGGTGTGGGGGGCAGCGCCTCCCGGCGCAAAAAATTCTCTTACAATTGCTTAGCCCGAACTCTTCTATTTCGCGCAAGTAGGCACCCGAGACTCCTCCATTTGAGCCACCAAAATACCGTACTTTCGGTGCCCAAACAGGCCGAATCCGAACAAAGCTAGGGTTTTTGCAACTATTGCAAGAATCCTAATCCATATAGGTATCTCATACCATTCAATTTCGGGTTAATCTCATTAACCAATTAGTGTCATTTCTTCATATATGTCATATGTTCATTACGAGTTTCGGTTTCATGCATCATGAATCAATCTAATTAATCATGGCCGAAAAGCAACCAAACACATAACATCATGCGATTCAACATTCAATCCCGATTTAAGGTTTCACCAGTAGCTCTGATACCACTGTTGGGTTTCGGGAGCCAAACAGCGCAGCGGAATTTAACCAAAACCCTCCAGGATCCAAGTGAAACGGGGTAAACCGGGTGTTCAAAAATTTTCATACCTAATTTTTGGTTGAGATCTCTCACCCAACTATAGAGTCGAATCACAAAACCTGAACAGTTGACGTGTTCAAGCTCTCTATGGTATCCACACGAGCCTCTTGGGATCACCACGCTTCCACCACGTCCCGGCAGATGCGTTTCTCTTGCGCTCGCAGTGCTAGCTTGCGTCCTCCAAGGAATTGCAAGAGAAGAGTGCGGCTGTCCTTTTGGGAGGCTAGGGCAAGAAGCTACGAATTTCACACTAAAAGTTGTATTTATAGTGAGACTCAACATCCAGGCCTAACGGGTTTCAAAGCCCTAATCCAATTAGGCTTTAACTTCGGGCTTAATAATGGCTCAACTTTTGGGCCCATTATTAATTCAAAATTATTGTGAAACCATAACCCAAATAATTAGCCCATGCACTTTAATGATCCAAATAGCTCTATGTGTGCGATCCAATAGGCTCTTACCACGCTAGCAATGATCATAAATCACATTTATGATCATAAGCAATGAGCGGTGTCTAGCAACACATCATTGCTACCCAAGTAACAAGTTATTCGGTGATTCGACTAAACCTTTATGATCATCACCGATATATGCCATTGTCCCTTTGTCCAATATATCAAGACCAAGCACGAGACATGGAATGTGTCACTCTCGTATAGCCCAATCTTTGGTTTCTTGATTACCGAGTAGACCAACTTAAACTGATGACATTGATATCGTATATCAACTCATCCGAGCATGGCCATGCATTTTTCTAAGTCTTACTCTATCAAGGGTGATAGCTGAAGTGCTATCGCCTCTTTCAGAACATACTTCCTGCCGAAAGTGTGATCGGGAAGCCTGGCGTCATCCGAAAAAGGCGCTATCACTGACCTCGGAGGGATCGAAGTCAAGAGCCTCGAACTTGGGACTTCGGCTAGTACGCCAGGGATTTCAAAGATATTGCCAGCTCCCCTGGGGGGACCGGGTGGATCGCCTTCGGATATGAAGAACTGACTATTGCAAGCAGAAGAGGATCTCCCCGAAGGCGGAACCTCCGAACCAGGGAACTCCCTGAAACCACGAGCATAGCTCCCGAGGAAGGGCATC